>JAUZND010007785.1:0-10198 GCA_034780555.1 Coelogynopora nodosa | reverse complement strand
GCCTTCGGCCGCGTGAGCAAAAATAAATTAGCGTGAGTAAAAACCATCAATTCGCGTGGCGTAATATACTATTAACAAAGTAACAAAATATATCGAAATGCTAGGAATATAATTATTTTAATATTTAAATTTAGTTTAAATTATATTAATCAAATAATAAAATATGAATAGACATTAATTATATAAAGTACATTTTTAAATTTTTTAATGCTAAAAATTGTTTATTGAATTTAAACATATTTCGAAATTCATACAATTTTATATATTGATTATTGGAAAGTATTAGAAATAAGAATTATGAAGCACGCGTATTGAAATTTACAATTATATTTTTATATATAACCTTTTCATTCCAGTAAGTATTTTTTTTAAATCAAGAATAGTTCAACAGTTTAAGAACTACGACTTACTTATTGATTCACTCATTGATTCACTTATTGATTCATTTATTGAATTACTTTTTGATTCAATTATTGATTTTTATGTTTTTAATTCACTTTTTTTATTCACTTATTTATTCATTTATTGATTCATTTATTGATTCACTCATTGATTCACTCATTGATTCACTTTTTGATTCACTTATTTATTCACTGATTGATTCACATATTTATTCACTGATTGATTCACTGATTGATTCACTGATTGATTCACTTATTGATTCACTCATTGATTCACTTATTGATTCACTTATTGATTCACTCATTGATTCACTTATTGATTCACTCATTGATTAAGTTATTGATTCATTTATTGATTTACTTTTTGATTCATTTATTGGTTTAGGTTTTTAATTCAGTTTTTTTATCTACTTATTTATTCACTTATTTATTCATTTAATGATTCATTTATTGATTCACTTTTTGAATCACTTATTAATTCATTTATTTTGATTCACTCATTTATTCACTTATTGATTCACTCATTGATTCACTTATTGATTCACTTATTTTTATATACTACTAAACCTTTTGTACATACAAATTTGAAGATTATGGTATTCTGTTTTTTAATTTATTTCAAATATCTGTGTCTGGGCACTTTAAAATAATTTGTTTAATAAATAATATTCAAATAAAGTAATTACTCTGCTAACAATAATAAATGGAGAAAAAAAATTGTTTGCTCTATAATAATTATTACTATTACAATATCATAACTGACATTTCTCGACATAATAAACTCCAATCCTTTATTAAAACCTTACATTTAATAAAAAATAAAATAATCCAAGTTAGTGCGAAGATCTCATATTCTTATCTGTATATGTATTCAACATAGTTTTCGCTCATCTTCAAATTTTGTTATGAAATTATGAATTACGACGAGTATTTCTTCCTAAAATCGTGCCAACATTTTGGATGTGTTAGCTTACTGGATAAATCTTGAATTTATTGATAAGATCTGTATAAAATACAATTATTTTCAGATTTAATGCAAATGTGGTCTTGATTGTGTTTTGTTATAAATAGAAGAAACAAGAATGTAAATGGGACAATGCCTATAATGGCATGTTGAAAATACAACAAAAAAAATTCCGTAGATTTATAAATCTTTTTATTATTTATTATCTTCCTAATGGCTATTATAAATATATTGGGGACGTCTTACCAATATATTCAATATTTATCAAAATCTTATCAAAATTGAAAAAAATATTGATAAGATCCTAATAAGAAATTTGAGCTTTAAAACACCATGAATTCTGGAGAAAAAAATCTATACAAAACATTAATTTACTGAGGAATCATTTTTATCAAAAAGGATCCAAACCTTAATACACGCGTTTCATCCGATATAAGGTCACTATTTTCTATCACTAAAATGTGTTCATTATTTCTTCAATTTTCGTTTTTTTATTACAAAAATATCTTTATATATTCTTTAACTGTATATTAATATATATATACTACTTATTCTATGAACAAATTTTTAGATATATTGTAATACACCAACCTATTATATAGTATTCATTATTTCAATAGCCTCGTCTACCAAAGATGAATCCGAAATAGTTTTATGTTACCATAATATATATACTAGTCTACGTATTCAAAAGAATATCGTGTTTAATATGTGATAGAAATGCGCAAAATATATCTATTTAAAAATTCCCGTTTCAGAAGTATGTCTAGAATTAATCAACTAATTTATTATAAATTGTTTACACATATTCTCCCTTTATGCAGTTAAATATACCTAATAACCAAATACCATCATTCTATAAGTATATAAGACTATAATAGCGAAACAATTTGCGATTATAGACAATATAATTATTTTTAAATTTAATAAAATTTCAAGCGTCCAAATTTTTGAATTCATAGTAATTCATTTTAAACTCGAGGTAATTTTTTTTTTTCTGTATTGTGAACTGCCTATAGGAATAAAGCATTAGTTGTTACAAACCATAGAACATTTCCCATTGCCTAAAATTACCAAAAATCCATTTAATCAAAATAATAAAAGTGTTATCTTTTATATACTTTCCATATAACAAAAATATTTTTTTGCAATTAAAAGAATATGTCACCAAAATTATTCCTTAGACGAAGTAAGTATATGTTTTGCTATAATATAAAAAATACATTTAAACATTCATCCTGATCTTTAAATTAACTTTGTTATTTTTATGTTAAGTGCTGCTGTTTACGATTATAAAATAATTAATGTTTTAATGTTGAACTGAGCTGCAGAGAAGCCAAACTTTTAAAATTTCTTTTTGTCTTGCAAAAATTATAATTAATTGTTTTAATTATGAATGAGGTACGACTATCTAATGCGTTTTTGAGAATATTTTAAACTGTATAGGACTGGCGTAGGTGAGAATATGTCAAAGTGATTATAAAATAATCCTTAAAAATATGTATAAATAATTGGTTAATAAATAATCGATTTAAATAATGATTATAACTTCGATTATCAATGGCGGCAGTTACCGCATTTTCTAACAAAATGTAGAACAATAAAGAATGAAAAATAAAAGTAATCTTCTGCTACGCAAAGAACATGTAACAATGAGAATAACATCAAAAAAACGTTCAATTTCAGAAAGTTCGTGTGCCCCCGACCTATAATAGCTAGTAAGTTACCTGACTTTGAGGTACTTTTGTATAGTATAGAAATTTTAAAATACAATTTCTTTCAAAAATTGTCAAGAATAATTTACTAATATTTTGTAATTGAAGTTTTTACATTATAATTATTTAATCTTTTTATGACATTTGTTCTACGGAGATATAAATAGCCCCAGATTCGGATTCACCAGTTTCGCCGGATTCGCAAAAAACGTATTTCTTTTTTAAGTTATAATAAGAGAATAAATAAACAAATAACATGTATATTAACATATTATACTATAAAAAAGTAGACTATCACAACAAACTACTTATTTTGTGATTGTAATAGTATGATACATTTAAAAACGTGACAAATATCTAAGAAATTTAACAAATAAAAAGATTCAAATAAAAAGATCTATAAGCAGATTCATAGGATATTTATAATGTATAAACTATATATATTATGAAAATTAACCCAGATAAACTATCTATACTAATAATTTAAACAGATTAAAAAAATTTAAAAACAAATTTATACTATCAATATAGACCCAAATAGACCACATAATATACTAAGTTATGTAATTTACAGATAAGTAGTAAACCGCCGGATCGGTACACTATATTAATTTCCATCACCAGATTCAACGTAAAAAATATGCAGAAAATTTCATCGGATTTTGAAAACATTTAATTACTAATTACTAAAAATTTAATTAGGTACTAATTATGAAGTCGAATCTGGTGCTGGAAATTAATATAGTTTATCGATTCGGCTATATACTAATTATGTGTAAATTAGTAGTATATGCGGTCTATTTTGGTCAATATTGATATTATAAATTAGTTAATATTTTTTTAAGTCCGATAAAATTTTCTCCATATTTTTTATGTTGAATCTGGTGCTGGAAATGAATATAGAGTACGATTAGGCTATATACTACTTATGTATAAATTAGTAGTATATGTATGTTGTCTGTTTGGGTCAATATTGATAGTATAAATTAGTTTCTGAATTTTTAAAATCCGTTGAAATGGTCTAACAAATTTTGAAGTCGAATCTGTTGCTGTAAATGAATATAGTGACTAAATGACTATATATTACTTATGAGTAAATTAGTAGTATATGTGGTCTTTTTGGGTCAATATTCATAGTATAAATTGTTTTTAAATTTTTTAAATCCGATAAAATTTTCTCATATTTTTTACGTTGAATCTGGTGATGGAAATGAATATAGTCTATTCGGCTATATGCTACTTATTTGTAAATTAGTAGTGCATGTGGTCTATTTGGGTCAATATTGATAGAATAAATTAGTTTTTAAAATCCGTTAAAAAATTTCATATTTTTACTTTGAATCTAGTGTTGGAAATGAATATAGTTTACCGATTCGGCTCTATACTATTTATCTGTATATTAGTAGTATAAATGGTCTATTTGGGTTAATGTTGATAATATAAAATAGTTTATACATTTAAACATCCGATGAATCTGCTTCTAGATCTTTATATTTGAATCTTTTAATTTGGTAAATTTGATATATATTTGTCACGTTTTTCATCGTTTCATACTACTACAATTACAAAATAAGTAGTTTGTTGTGATAGTCTACTTTTTTATAGTATAATATGTTAATATACTTGTTATTTGTTAATTTATTCTCGTGTTACAACTTCATAAACAAATAAGTTTTTTTGTGAATCCGGCGAATTTGGTGAATCCGAATCTGGTGCTATTTGCATCTCGGAATTTGCATCACACTATATGACTTACTATAAATATGTTATATTACAACAGTATATGGTAATCTGGATTGACCAATGAGAGGAGACGCTAATTTTCATAAATTATAAACTTTAATTTAAGTATAAGTATTAATGAAATTACTGCTTATCTTATTCGTACGGCAAATTCTCATTATTATTATGATAATGATGATGTTGATGATGATGTTGATAAGCCACTTTCCAATAATGAAAAATTTCACGATGGGATATTTCAGTTAATGAAAATGTTCTTTTAAAATGATAATTTATCCTTTTGCCGACATATTTTTTGATCAAAATATAATCACTTTCTGCACTGGCAAGCTGAACAATTGCATTTCTGCATTAATCTTTCGATATATAAGGTTTGCATTACAACATCTGCGGGGGCTGTAAACTCATTAAAAATAAGGGAAGAAACACTTGGAGCCCGTTTCCAGGACTACACCAGCATTAATTATCACCGAGTACTGACTACTTAAGAATGTCTCAAGGCATCTTCCCAAATGAGATTGAACTTATAAAGTGTCAGTCTATTTCTTACATTTCTGACTCGAAGAATATTTAAAGCCTGAGATAAAAAAAATTAAAAAGATAACAATAACGGTTTTTCTTGCTGTCTGTTTTAGAACAACAAACATATTTAAACGTACCATATATCTATTATTTATAGTATTTAGTATTATAGTATATATACATAGATTAAATTTACATTTAATATAAATAAATTTTATATTCAGAAAAATGTCAAAATTTGTAATATTAAATATCACAAACTAAAGTTGAACAAAATCTAAAATTCTACTAAATGTAAATAGATATGATGAATATATATATATATAAGTTATTTTGTGCAAAAACTTAATGTGAGCTATATGAACAGAATAAATAATAACAGATAATAATAATAATAATAGCTACTAACAGAATAAATCTAAACTAAAAGTACAAATAAACATATAACTCTCCACTATACATGTGCTGCGATAATATATATATATATACAATGTATATCTAATGTAATATAAATTAACACTGATCTCTAAAAAAAGTTTATTTTTTATTTTTTTGCGATCGCGATTAACTTTACGAAAAGTTAATATCTATTTATTTATACCAATGTTTTAATAGCTTAATATTGATACTAATATTAAACCAAACACCATTAAGGCCAGACGTCAAATAAATTAGAACTAAAATGTGTAAAGTTAACTTTGAAATTAATATTATTTATTAATAAATTTCCTAAATTTAGAATGTAAAAAAGATTTAACTATAATTAGAATTAATATATTGCTTGTATTATGAAGCGTACATATATAATGTACAAATAGCTTATATAGATGAAGAATATTTTTATAGCGCGATTTATTTACATATACGAAATTGTGTATTTAAAAAGTTAAAGTTTAGTAAGACTATTTAAATATACTATTTAATTATTTTATATTTCACATTAAAAAACATTTTGTGTAGTTTTGAGAAATTACCGTTGAAAATCCCCGGTGAAATATCATATTAACAAAAATGTAGTATTTATAAATATCATAAATTAAAATATCGCATTGCAAAATTCGTGCTTATTTTGTAAATAACTGTTGATACAAGTAAACGTACCTGAATATGCATACAAATTTTTTATAATATGCGGTATTTAAACAACAAAAAAAACTTTTTTTGTTAAAAAAACGGTTTTATGCGATTCCACGATAGAATGATAAAAACTCTATTTAAAAAAATGATACAGTTTTATAATCTTTTCAAAAATATGGAACGAGAACATAAAAAATTATCTTTTACATTGCGTAATGCAATAAAAAAAAGTAGGCCCTAAGTCTATTTAAATTCCTTTAATTAAGTTTTTTATTATTATTCTAGAATATTTAAAATGATAAGACCATTTGGTTTGGATGCCATACTCATACATACAAGTGCAATAACAAAAAGGAAGGAGGGGTGGTCAGTTATTCTTCGAAAGGGATGAGCTACGTAGGAAAAGGGAAAGAGAAAAAAGTTATGAGAATCAAAATTTAATTGGGGTACAGATCACAAGCAACTTAATCTGTATATACACCCCAAAATAAAAGCCAACAGCTCGAAATGAAGGATGGGTTCTCAGGTTGATACCATACAACTTTAAAACAAAGCATTTTGCTAGAAAAGTAAATATTATAGATTGTTTGTCAAAAGTTGTCTGTTACTGAAACCAATGGAATCAAGCACAAAACGACAAATTATATTTACTTTGTTGCTCGCCATTCTGCTCTGTCAACAATCAATATCAAAGAGATTGAACATGGAACTGGCCCAGATCCAGATCTTGAAGCAGTGATGGAAGCCATTTTTACTAATCACTAGGAAAAGGCAAACATACCAACTTAGTGAAATTTCGTTGCAAGCTCACACATAGAAAATGTATCATTGACGGTGTATAGGAGGTACACTTAAAGAATCTGTTTAGAAGGTAATGAAAGCACAGCAGTTTTGATGAATCGTTAAATGAAGAATTTGTAATGTACGTCTGTTGACGAAAACGGCGTGCTATTGATGTCAAACGAGAGGTAGACTGTGCATACACGACAATTTTCAAGGATATAAAAGATGCTTCTGTGCTTGTAGGAAATAAGTCACATTATGTGGTTTCATCCATTGGACAACATGAACGGCACACCGACTTCAGGGGATCATGGTATCGAAAGACTCAAATTCTGAAATACTCAACTGTCCAATTGACAAGTGGGTGGTCGTCAAATATGAAACCTCGATTTTCCCAAGAAAAAAATCATCAAGCAAAATGGTGAAGATTACGAAGTCATCTGAGTAGAAAAAGCACAAGCTGCAGACAGCAAGTACGTATCTAAACATTTTCGAGAGCCTCAAAGAGAAGACAAACTCTTCTACCACTATACATCAGTATTGTTGAGGCATTGGATCCACTTGTTATGTAATTACCACTAATAACTAATACCTAATATTTTGTTCGATTTAATCAGTTTCGATTGGACTAATAATATCAAATTTATTATGATTGATTAATTATTATTTATTTATATAATTTGTAAATATATTTATATTATCATTTATTTACATTGATTGATTACTTTCTTTGCTAAAGTAGTCCAATTATAGAAATAGCCCTATGTTTGTAGCCGTTACCTCATTTTGTAACTATTATAATTCATACTGATTTATAGTTAATCTCCCCATTTTCTGGTATAATTTGGTAAATCATATCTATACTTTTGTGCTTTGTCTTTATATATTATAAAAACTTCTTCATTATATATACAGTAGTAGCTTATTTTAACTGTTTTGGTTACTATATACCGTTACGTAATTACTGTACGACCGTTACTGTAGATAAATATGCATAAATGTTGTTCATATTATGCTATATGTATATTATTTCCATTAGCTCCAATCAGAAAAAAATTATTTTATAAAAATGTAAACTTTAATAAAGTCTATATTTGAAAACTGAGAACATTTATGATCAATATATAAATCAGAAATAATTGTAATATTTTGTTACTACCGATGGAGTAATTGATTAACCATCGACACTTCGATCCTCACGAGAAGTATATAAGCTGATCAATTAGATTTATTTTATTATAGAACTTATTCAACCCCTTATGCGAGATCTGAATTATATACGAAAACAGGATGCTTTATATCTATTTCAATTGTAAGCTACCGAGAGTTATTAATGTGGAAATGTTACGACCATTTTTATCGAATGAATATGAAAAAATCTTATTGTCGAAAAGAAATTATAGATTTTTGTACCAAACATTTTGAAATATATATCGAATGCTATCCAATCATAGACATCGGATATATTTTACTCACTCATATATTGATTATTATAATTGATTCATTTATTGATCCGATCTCTGTGAATCCCATACATAATAAATCAACTAAGTGTACATTATTGTACTATATGGAGGATATAAATGCTCAGAATCTGCAAGCCGTAGGCGAATATTTATCTAACGTAAAAAATTAATATCATTTAATTTCCGCTGGAATAATCAATATCATTTATTCTCCGCTGGAGATTTTTCGTTTATTTTTTAAAAGTTGATCATTCAATTCCTTATTTAACTCAGAAATCCCATTTTTTGCATTGCAACATGTCCATCGATACTTTAATTTCAGTTGAATAAACGCTCAGAATCTACGGATAATAAATAGATCTCCAGAGAATAGTTAGATAAATATATTTATTCTTTGAAAACACCAATTTTTAATTTAAAAAAAATCAAGCCATATAGTATAGAAATCGAACAATGGGTTTGTCTAGCAAAAATTTCAGAGATCATATAAAATGTTTACCTATTCTGATAAGATTAGATTAGAACTAGGCCTATATGTAAAAATTAGTTTCATTATTGTGTCAATAGCTAGGTAAAATTGTGTTCATATAGTTTTCAAAAATACAAAATACTTTTTTAAAGATGCACCTTTGAAAAAATTACCTCTCACCTTTTTTCAAATGATATACGAAGCAAAGAAAACTAGGGCAGATGAATTTCTAAACTTAAATTCGGGGGTAATTTTCAAAAACAATAGATGAACCTCAGTTGACAGATGAATTATGGATGATGTAGTCAGCGCACGCCATTCTCAGTATGTATTAAAAAATAAGTTTTAGAAAGTTATGTCAAATGTTTCATCGATAATTTTAATGAATTATTACGTGCCAATATTACATTTCGAGACTATTTTGTGATTTTTAAAGGGAATTTCTGGTAATTGCTTGTATAAACCCTATATGTGCCGTTCTAACAAGTTTTGAGCCTGTCAAGATGTGGAAATATTTTTAATTAAATGTTAAAAAAGTATTCTAAATTAGCACCAGGAATAAATAATACTAAAAGCTAATACTGACCCTTAATATGTTAGTTTTATGAGACACAATACTATAGGATATATAATCAACAATGTTTACGAACTCATGATTTATCAGAAACAGTTGATAAAAAATTCATGACAAATTTAAAAAGTTGTACTTCGCATGATCTACAGTGCAACAAAGAACATTCCAGTAATAAAAAGGATCTCTCAAATATAAGTAGAGGAGATATCAGACTCATGCATGACTCAATCAAGACTCAGATTCTGACTCATGAATTTAATCAATATATACAATGTATGTACACAATTTCAAAAGGTTAAAATAGTATTCAGTAAGTAGTAAGGAATAGTGCGCTCTATATCCCCCCCTCCGTGACCTTGACCGATTTTTTATTTATTTTTCGATGACACCCCCCGGAGACCTTGACCCAGCCAATCAGAATCGAGTATTTGATTTTTGGTTACTATGGCTTCCTATTAGCCGATTTAAACAAGGTCAAGGTCGT
>JAUZND010007784.1:0-10199 GCA_034780555.1 Coelogynopora nodosa | reverse complement strand
GTTACTGTATATTCATAACCAGGAATAACTATCAACACGCCTATTTATATAAAATTAATAATTTCGTCGCGCGACGTTGCAAAAAAATTGAAATATTTCAACTTCCATTTTGCCGCGTCGCGTCGCGCTTGGTGGGCACAGGCCTTAAGTCTAGTTCTTTATTTAAAATAAAACAATAAAACATAATTTTTATAATAAAAAATAAATAATTAAGCAAAACCATTTAAGGTAAACACAAGAAAATATTGTTTAATATACATTTATATATATATATAAACGGTATGTATATAATTGACATAGTTTCATTACATCTATTGAAAAAAAGTTGTATTTTATCTAATAAGTATTTTGACTATACATCATTCAATTTTTAATTATTGTCTGTCCGGTTATTGTTTATTTCTTTATTTTTTATTTTTATCACTCGATCATAGAGTATGGGTCAATTGCTGTCCTTCGAGCAGTCGGTCAACCAGACCGTGGACCTCATCAAACACCACAAATGTCGCAATCCCATTTGTGAAACTCAACTCTGGAAACTGCGTCATGAGCTCGACTTGGCGCGTCGAAAGGTTAAAAAAATGGAATCTACAATCGGGAAGATTTCTGCATTGGGCTCCTCTCCATCACTGTTGAATAAAAAGAAGTATGTTTTGTATCTGTATTTGAGTATTACTTTTGAAAATCAAAACATTTTACAAATCGAAAAATTATTACTTCTCGGCAAGTAAAAATATACATATTTCGGTAATAGCATATCCTGTTACAGAGGATGGAATAGTATGTAAAATACAGTTTTAAATACTTATTTTCTAATATATTTGTGATCAAACTGTTCTGTTATCATACTGAATGTTTCTCGAGTGTTAACGCATCGTAATTTTTTTAATAAAATGGCCTGATTAACAAATAAAAAGGCATAACAGTCAATCACTGTTTAACTAAAAAAAAAAAATTCTAACAATAACTACTTAGAGCCTATGCTCTAGAGAACTAATTGATATCAAACATTTTTACAATTTTAGAACAGCACTCAACCCTATCGCCTGCAATGCTCAGAACAGATCTCTTGTTGTCGAAACCCCACTCACAGCTTCTCATTCGTCTTCACAGTGCACAACACCCAATGACGAGCAGGAAACAAGACTATCAACCAATAAAATTGTCAAATATTCAACCGGCGCCATTGGCCTATCAACCAATAAAAATCCCTCAATTCAGACGTCTGCTTCAAAGGTTAATTTTGTAATGTCGTCAGCGGCGAACCCATCAGCAGCATGGGTGCACCCGTCGTCCAATCATGAAGCGGCCAGAAAACTTAGTTCACATCAAAATGAATGTCAACCGAGAGATGTATCGCGGTCAGTAAGACAAGTTCAGGACAGAAAACATGGTGGTTCCGTGTCTCTTGTGGGTGGTCCATCGTCATTCAAAGAAAAATCCCGTCGTGGAGTTCAGAAGCACAATGAAGATGGTCAAGTTACGATGCCTTTGTTAATGAAAGCCGCATCGACAAATGTTGTTTACATTGAAAAGGAATCCGTACTTTGATTATTATTTTTTTATTGCTTACATATTAACGGTTTTCAAAATAGTCTGTAAGTTAAAGATACTAAATGAAGCATGCATTTTCATAATCTTTCATTTATATAAAAATTTGTACACATATACAACAGTTACAAATGAAGTCACTCTATCTTGTAAACATTATTGTACAATTATATTGATAATTTACTTGACTATTGATAACTTGTATCATATAATTAATTTATATATATTTATACACAGGAAATTGAATCAATGTAACTTTTATGTAATTAAACTGCAATGCATGTCTGGATATATAAGCATACACATGTATATCAGTCATAACTAATGCTTGTAATGTACATTATGTTTTATTTCTTTTCAAATCATTTTTATACACTTAAATTTTTTTAATGTTTTCCATTACTAAATAACTTTTTAACCTAAGAATTTGTTGTACGAATAAGTATTATCGATATTAAAAAATCTGATTTGTTGAAAATGTTGATTTAAATATGCTGTTATTAATAGATATTCAAATATTATATCACTTACTTTTATTTAATACATTTACGTTTAACATACAATTTTGATTCTCACATATAATGTCTTATGTATATTTAAATATTACTTTAATAAATTTGCATATAATGTTTAGACGGATTGTCATGTAATAACTATAGTTAATTATGTTTTTACATAACATTTTTATTATATAACAAAAAACAAGTATAATGCTATTTTAAAATATTTTAGAAAACGATCAAAACTTGAATTTGCGAATAATTAAAATTAATAATTTACAGTTTAAAATAGATATTTTACAAATATGTAAAAAATATTTTTTTACTGCTAAATTTCAATTTTATTTAAATTTACTACTTCATTTCAACAGTGATAAATATATAAATATATATATATATATATATTTTGGATAACGATTTTAAGAGGAAAATAAGACAACACCATAAATAGACTTTTGTGAAGAACTAATAGGTTTTATAAAAAAATCTGAAAATAGAAAACGTTTACTGGGAACTCCGATGATACATTAACTACTATTTGCTATATAATTTACTATAACAGATAGTATTATGTAAGTATTAAGTCAAGAGTGGCCACAGGATGAACTATTAATTGGATATTTGCTTTGGACACATTTAATAGAAATTTATTATTTTTACAACAGATTGGGTTGATTGCTTTCTTTAATCTCGAGAAAGTTTACGACACAGTCCCTAATGGGGTGGTGTTTACAATTTTGTGATTGATGGGTGTGGAAGAGTTTGAAGGATAGAGATGATTTACGAAGAGACCAATTAAAAGCGAAAGTGATGGCAAAATAAATATGTTGACATTTTTGTAAATTTACTTCTGCATTACCTATTGATTTTTGATTATTAATTTTAGACAATTTTATTTGTAATTAAAACAGGCAATAAAATTAGAAGAAAAAAGGTGAGTTATGTTCCTAGTTTTTAGGCCTGTTGATGACTTCACAGTGCCGATACCTAGAAATCAAAAAGGGTAACATTATTTTGGCACCACATCAAATTTGTACATACAGATAATTATGAGTTATTACATAATATCTATAGGGTTTACTAAGCAGAAAAGGTAATTCATTTGACTATATGGTGGACTCTATAGCATCTGGCCAGATCATGTGCCCAAACCACACACATATATATATATATCTTATGAATCGAAATTACTGAATCTTAGAAGAATAATCAAATAATTCAATTTAGATCGAGCTATGTATACAAAATTGCAATTTTTTTAATAATATACCCGCTGTTAAGAACCTAGTTATATATAATTTTCTTACATTTTCATTGTAGCGATGTAGCTGTTTGATACAAAATAATAAATATATTAACAATACTTATATATATACTTAATAAAATAATTATTATGAAAAAATAGATGTAATAATTTAGAGCGATTTGTTTAGCTTAATTATTATTAATATTAAAATACTTTGAAACTTTATGTGTGCTTGACGTGTGTGTTATTTTATGTTATTAAAATTACTAATTAAGTCCTCTAAAGGTTTGCATACATTCTTTTATTTAATTATTATAAAAATATATAAATAAAATGAAAATCACATATTATATAGAATGCAAACTAAGATTTGAGATGTCATGTTATGATTTTCTGATAATTATTAACATAGTTTTATTCTTTAATTTATAAAAATATTATAGTAAATTTTTTTAATAAAAACAACCTGATTATTACATAATTAAATATAAAAAATAAACTGTATATTATTATCAATAAATTAAAAATAAAAAGAACACTTATTATTAAAGACTTTGAATCAAAAGTCAAAATTCAATAATTACAATTATTATAAAATAATTATAAAATCTATTCAAATAATTTCTAACTCCTTTTTATTAGATATATCCATTATTGTCACATTGAATATTTATGCACACCACCTTCCTAAAAATTTAAAACGCGGATATAATTAGTATATTTTAGTTGTATGTTCACTATTAATAACGTTAAACTTTTTATTACAATTATTTTAGTACATTTTTGTATTTGTGATAAAATAATATATATATAGGTATATATGTATATTGATAAAGAGATATGCATTTTGTTTTTGATAATTTACCAACGAGTCCAACGAGGACTCATAATCAGGTGTTAAAAGTATCAATTGAAAACAAAGAAAGGTAGATAAAGGACGAATGGGCACAAACAATAGACTAATACACACAAAGGATATAGTGAAAAAATAAAAATGTGATGAATAGTGTGAACTAACGGTCAGAAAGATTAATGTGTTTAAACATAATAGTGCTTCACCCGAAGAACTGACTAGCCTTTAACTTTAGCCGGGCTTGGAGTTGTAGATTCCGGTTAGATGCTACACTTGTTGTGGAACCAAAGGTCCTGCATGGGAGAACCAATGCGACCAGATTTCGTGGCTCTCCTATACATTGTATATATATTTCAGACCTTCTCTACCAATTGTACCTGATGGGAGAAACTGCGGGATTGAAGCGTCGACCATTCAAAGAGTCTGATAGGTCGAGCGGTTGTAGCTCGGTCAGGCTCGGAGCCCGGCAAACTATGATACGTGCAGATTACGTATATACAATGTAGACTGAGAACCTTGTCACTCATGATAGAAAGATTAAACAGGTGACCCCCGTCATGTGGGTAGATATTGGTGGTGGCACCAACTTTAAGGACATGGACTGATAGTATATCGGGGCCGGTGCTGGTTTGTATATTTGAAGATTTAAAAGGAATTTTTTAAAGATCGAGTAAGAGAATTTTCGGATCAGCGCGAATGTGGTGAATTATGGTTTAGGTGGAGGTTAAGCTGATGGAAATTGATATTAGTGACGTCCTAATTAATAATTGGGAGAATTGTTGTGAGGTGACACCAGCTTGTGTGATATATTCATAGATGAGAGATTGTCTAGAAGACCTTATTGAAACCACAACTTAATTCATGTAGGTTTTAAATTGCTGAAAAAGTAGAGATCAAGTTGAAGGGGACCTGCTGCTCCGTTTATTTTATTGATTTTGTTGTATATTTTGTATTGCTTTTTATTTTTTTCAAAAAAATGGTAGCAGAAGTTATTAAAAAAAGTAATTAGATATTTATTTGGCTTTAAGATGTACAATCGCCTTGTAGCAGTAACAAGTAAAGACAACGTCCTGGATTTCAGGAAGTTCTGGATGTTTGGCTCAATGTGTCATGAGTTCAATGTAGTCAATTTGGTATATTATAAGTAACAATACTATATGTTGAAAATGGTGCTTATTTTACCCATTGAAACTGTACATTTCTGTTGATAGAAGCGCCGGACTTTGCATATACCTACAAGCGCCAAACACGTCAATTGACGATTTCCATTTTTAACCTATTGCTTTGTGTAATAACAATTATAATACTACCTAAAACGATTTTATATTCTCTAGATTATTATTTAATGGTACATTAATGAATTTACCACATATTAAGTTTATTAATTTTCTTGACTATACCAAATTAAAACATATCAGCTCAACTGGGTCAAATGGTATTGAATTTAACAGCATGCACAGCACAGTACTTCAACATAATTTAAACGACAGTACATCAACAAAGTTTATTCCTACCCCCTCCCCATTTTTTCTATTTTCCTATCCGCTCCCACTGGTTTCGCCAGAAAAAGGGAGGGGGGCGAATATACCCCCACTTAGGCAGGTTTTTGTCCTATTTTTCATTTTAATACCGACTAAGATTAACAATATGAAACTCAACGAAACAAAGACTCAAGAACTCCGAATCTCTTTCAAGTGTGAGGTCCCTTTCTGGCCTCCCATTAAAATTCATGATGTATCTATCAGTCCAACGAACGCCGCAACATTGCTTAGTGTTTACATCAATGATAAGCTGACATGGGCTGACTATATCGAGTATGTAGTAAAAAAGGCAAGTAAACTCGTCTACCTAATCCGTGTAATGAAATGGTCTCGGGTGTCTACACGAGATGGTTACACGAGGTTTCTACACGATGGTTAGAAGTATTTTCAAATATACCGCTCCTGTGTGGCACACGACACTTACACTAGCACATCGTGTCTCTCTCGAACGAATTGTGATGATGTCGATTATATTCCCATCGTTGTCAAGCAATAGAGCCATGCAAGAAGCTGGACTTACAACCCTAGTGGATCGTTGCGAACAAATCACTCATAACTTTTTCACAAAGATCTCTCAACCTGATGACCGCATCCACCATCTGCCAGCTGAACATGAAGTCAAAACCCACAGAACATTACGTAATCAACGTCGCTTCAAGTTCTCCGCTCGCATTCGTCGTTTTGGACTTAGTCTTCTCCCATATGTCGCAGCCAACTTCTGACTCCTATTTGGTCGCCCTCTGTCCTGTTTCTTTAGATTGTTTCCTTGATATCTTTGTAATTTTTATTTTTTTTAATTATAATATTTTTTTTTATTATGTAAATGTATCCTTGTATCTATTTATTATTTCTTGTAGCATCAAATCTTCATGATTTTAATCAATACACAAATTATGACAAATAATATTAAACTAAAATTGTGATAATTAATATCAAAGCGCATTTCGATGGAAAAATACTGTTCACGAGTTATTTAGTCGTTGTAAGAGTAATTTTATGAATCTAGTTAATGCTAATGAATCAGGTCAAAGTTGATTATTTAATGAAGTCCACACTGAAGAATACTTCTCATATATATATCCCGCATATGCAAACTCTCTTCCAGATCCGTAAGGCCCTCGCATCAGCCTGGGAGAGGTATGAACAGCTGAACAACCTTGTACTGGAAGATGGACCACATCTGAACGACGCTCGACTGGAACTTATGCAACCAGCGTTACGAGTGAGTCGTCCTGAGATATACCTCCTATAACAAAGTCGGATTTTCCGTTATATGTTATGATTTCTGACTTTAGAATTTCGTAGCTGTCATTATTTCAGTACGAATGCGGCTTCACTAGGTAGATATATAACACTGCTTCTTATAGCTTGAAGTATTGTTCGTTGTTATCTGTTGTCCAAATTGTATCGTTTTAATTTATACAATGAAGTCGGCTGTAAATCAAGAACCGCTCCACTGATTTTAGAATTTCAACATATATTGGCCACTGGGAAGTTTGTCTGATTTCAAATGCTATAGTTTTGTAATAAATGTGTTTTTTGAAGTATATCTCGTGATAACTTTAGGTCATTTTTGTCACATCTAATTCACGTTATATATATATATATTACATGGCAATTAAACCTTACTAAAGATTTTCATACTTTTAAAATTTGTTTTATAAATATGGATTCAGTAAAAACAACAGAAACATTTTCAATAACATTTTTTGTTACAAATAATTGTTTATAAGATAAGTTTGTTAAAATTTATTTTAAAATGTCTCTTTTGAGCAGGAGATTACAGCATGACCTTTTAATAGTTGAATTAAATTTGGCGTAATTATACGACACAAATCTTACTAAATACAATATATATCCAGGAACAACAAACATTTATTTGATGATAAAATACAGATTTCATAGCGTCATAAAAAATTGTGATTGGTGATTAAAAATCTGTGAATCGTTTTTTTCAATGCATTAGTTTGTTGTAGACATATGTAGAATTTGCCGCCAGCGGCTGCACGATTTCAATCATTACATTCATTTTAACGTATCAATATCGCAAATATGATGATCTGTGATCTCTCAACCTCTGATCATATCTATTTTAGCAATCCTTCATCCATATGTATATATATATTTCACCGTATAAATGTGTACTACTGATGCTTATATCTGGAGGAATTCTTAACATAATGAATTTTGAAATTGCCACAATTTTTTCAAAATTCAGAAGAAAATTTTTAAATTTTGGAATAGAAGGTCAAATTATATAGTCACTGTTTCGAAACAATAATATATCTCTTTATAACAATCTTTATTTAAACCATCTTGTTGCTTAAGTTTATATATATTCTTCTTTGTTTTAGAGACGTTGTTGAGTGGTCCAATTATTTGGTTAATTTAATAATTTCTATAACTTTAATTTTAATTCGGTAGGTTAAGCCTATTTCTTTAAGGTTTGTAAGTTTCCAGTATATATTGAAGTATACATATTTTATAGGTTATTATATATATTATATATATTTAATTAGAAGATGTACAATTTGCCGACTGATTAATTTTATACTCAATATAATTATTAAAAGTTATAATAATGGGAAATTTATCGTTATTAAATATATATTGTGTAAAGCTCAATATGTGAGGAAACTTCCCAACCTGAAAGAGCCTCTCTCCTCTCTCTCCTCTCTCACTCTCTCTCTCTCTCGCTCTCTCTCTCTCTCTCCTTCTTTCTCCTACAAGACCGAGATCCTGGGCCATATGTCCCCCTACAAAGTCTCTCTCTCTCTCCTACAAGAGCCTCTCTCTCTCCCTTCTCTCAGACCGCTATCCTGGGTCACATATCGCTCTACCAGAGTCTGCACGACGCCAGCTCCCGCGTGACAGACGCACTGGGCGAGGAGGTTGACATGTTGCTAACAGCCGGCACCGTGGAGGCGCATCTGGCCCAGCGGCTGGCCGAGATCACCTCGTTGGCCATCGTGGTCGATTCTTCGACTGCGACCAGCGGCACCCAGCCTCCCGCTACCTGGTCTGACCCCGAGTAGTGGCCGCTAAGCCGGGCTGTGGGGCCCATGTTGGACTCACTGTGATTAGTACGGATAGGCTATCTTTGGGTGGGGTAGCCTATCAGGTTTGTTACAAATGTTACATTAATGCAGGGAATCAGAATCGATAATATATTAATGTAAATTATCAACAACTCTTTTGTTAAATATTGCGTATAAGTATGTTTTTAATTGAAAAAATTACAAACGTATTTTCTATCTGTAAATTATGGTCGTTATGCAAAACTGTTATTCGTTATGACGGTGATATGTTATGATGTTCATTATATTATAAACAAATTAATAAAATCAACAACTGCATAATTGCGATTCACAAAGTCATTATATCATATAATAACTTGTCATATTCATTTTAACAATCAAACAAACTTTAAAAAGTAATTATTCATAATTGATTTCAATCAGATTAATTGATTTTAATCAGATTAATTGATTTTAATGAGATTAATTGATTTTAATCAGATTAATTGATTTTAATCAGATTAATTGATTTTAATCAGATTAATTGATTTTAATCATAAATATAGTAATTTGAGTTGCTACCTTTTAAATGTTCTATATCGATAAATACCACAATTTCAATAATGATTGTGCAGAGTTAAATTTTGTTGTTGTTGTTAATTTCTATACTAGATTAATGCGTATATGATCAATTAAATTTCTTTAAGAAATACAAAGCTAAATGACCAACTTTTGTAATGCCATGATTTATGTTAAAACATTAGTCGAAGAACCACTTTTTTAGGAAAACCATCATTTTATTCTTATTGACTTATTTTCTCAGATTCGCCTTAATTTTTATATCCACATCATATTTTAATATTTCAATTTTGTATAGATTCACAGATGTTCTACTGTGTATCTTGTGGTAGGCCTACAACCGCCCCTAAATGACCGGACATGAGTCAATCCTATATATGTGTGCAATTCAGATTGTATTTGTTTGTTAAAGAACAATACTATTGTTACTTCTTCATTGACGAGAATAAATTAGTGTTGACTTTTATTATCTATTTACTGATATCGATTTACTATGTGTATGTATAAAAATAGTATTATATAGATTATATGTATTCCATATTTCACCATAATATACTATGGACTATTTTAGATTCTCAAGTTAGTTGTACTGCGGTGACTAAAATGGAGATGATATTATTTTCTTTTCAACCAATTTCACCGACTTTAAATTTTTTTTGTGTTGTTTCTTTTTCCTGTTTATAAATAAATTGTCAGTGATGTAATTGCAACATTGTTTGTACTTTTACACTTTTATATACACACACTACATTAGTTCTTTATTTTACATGTCTGCTTCATTTATCATATGCAAACTTATGTCGTATACCAAGTTACACATATCTACTGGGACCGCGGCACAGGGGGGCTTGGCCCACCACAATAAATTTGAAACGTTTGCGCCCTTGGCTAGTGAATATAGTGCCCATCAGT
>JAUZND010007783.1:0-10199 GCA_034780555.1 Coelogynopora nodosa | reverse complement strand
AAAGTAATTTCTCAAAGAAAATAATATATTATATAGCTATATTATATATATATATATATTATTATATATACATATTATTATATTATATATTTATAATATATAATATAATATAATATTAATATAATTAATTAATTATATTGCAATTGTGTGTTTATGTTAATTTATGAAATAATTCTTTAAAAAAAAATTAATACATTTTATACTTTTCAAAAGTTTCAGTTTTCTAATATTTTTCACATATTTTCACATAACTAAAATATTATGAGTCTGTTCATTATATTTATTATATTTCCTTATACAATTATTTTTAATATACACTGTGTTGCTTTTGTGAACATATTTGTGAACAAGTTAACATACTATATACATTACCCTCCTGTTCAATTGTTAAATGATATAAAACTAACTAATAATCATGCAGGTAAATCGGTATACTGTATGTTCCTTATTTACTTTTATATAATTTATTACATGATTAGGATAATTCTGGATAACAACTGTTGTTTACATAAATAGCACATAACTTAACACAGTTGGCTTATTTATTTGCACAATGAAATGTTGAAAAGTGACAACCATTAATTTTCTTTTTAGAAATATTTCGGTTATGTTGTTCCACTTATTTAACATAGAATATTAGTTATTAATAACAAGAATGTTGATTGTTAGATAAGCTTGCTACGTTAGTCTCACTTATTTAGCCAGACTTGATGGAATACTTCAAAAGCATCTACACGGCGATTTTTAGCTCGGTTCTCGTGAAGAGTCATGTCAAAGCTACTGCTGTCAACTAAAAAGAGGATCGCTGTGACTTCGTTGAAGAGTTGGATCCATTTCTTTCGTTCACCTTGCTGGCCACCAACGTCGAATACTCTATAATCATAATCGTTTTGAAAGTGTTAACGTGGAGTTGAGGCAACTGATATGTATTGGATTACATTTAATATGGATTGTGGCCGGTAGAGCTATAGCCTGCAAACCAGTAGGTCGGCGGTTCGAGCCTTGCTACATACTCTTGGCTGTAGTAAACTGTAAGCGTTGTCGTATTGAGTTAATCATATTTTGCGTCAAGCCAATTAATTAATATATATGTTTCCGCTAAATTCCAAAAAATGTCTATCTTTATATATATAGAATTAAATTTAATTAGGAAAATATTATTTATTTATTTTTAATAATATTTTTTTTAAATTAAATAAGGTTTATCACTCATTATTGATTACTTGAAAAGTGAACATTATCTCAACAAAAAACTAAATTTTCAAATTTAAAAAAAATATTAAATTTTCTAACATAGTATATATAAATATTTTAGTTGTAAGAATTATAATAACAAAATAATACATATTTTTTAAATGCTTGTTTATAAAAATTAAATAACTTTTGCCTAATTAAAATATTTTAGATTTATATAAATACAAAATATATAAATTTATTTGTTCGCTTAGTAATTAAAAAATAGATCACATTTATAATATATTCCAGAAATATGTTTAACATGTCGAATATTTGTTGTTGTTGACATTTTATTAAATGTTAATCATTAATATAAATGTTCAAACAATGAAATAAAGGTTTTCAAATTATATATTTACAAAAATAAGTTTTTTAGTAAAATATATTTTTTATGCTTATTTTACTACTAATTTATCTACATCTTCATACTGATTTATTTATATAGCACAGAAAATGTATGCCATGTAATATGTTATTTGAGAAACTCTGTTATACAATACAGTACTAAACGATAATTTTTATTAAAGTAGCATATTGATTTTTTTACAACTTAATTTGATTTAAATATGTATATACTTATAACTCGAGTATAAATTCTACGCTCAGTAAATTGGGTATACTATGATAGTATGCTAAATTGACCTGGTGTTTTATTATTACATGTAAAAGAAAATGACATATTTTGAAATAAAAAAGCTCACAATAAACTAAACCTTTTAAATATGCTTCTCAGATACTCGAATCTGTGAAAATCATAACTGTAGCATTTCATTAGCAGATCACACTCAACAATTATTTAGTAATGTCTGAATTGTTTAATAATACTTTGAGAGTCTCATTCGGAACTCAAAACAAGAGACGAATTCAATAACATATAGATAGGATAAAAATACATGATATACAAAATTACCAGATAGCAAAAGTAAGCGATTTAATTCAAACTTGACTAAGAAGAAAATGTTTAATAATGTTATTTCAATAATCAAATATAAATTTCACTTAAAATAATATAAAATTATTTATTAAATCATGAATTATAATGAAACATATTTAAACGCATATATTTTTAAGATAAAATAACAAAAAATGATAATCTTACTTGAACTTAGCTCGTGTTTGACGACCATCCTTGATTTCAAAATTGATTTCGATTATTGAATTTGTCATTAGACGGCATCTTAGAATATCCTAAAATAAATTAAAACACTAATACAAATATTTCAATGTTGAAAATGAGTTTACAATTCAATGTTATTAATACATGTGAGTAATACTACTCATAATACTACTCATAATACTACTCATAATACTACTCATAATACTACTCATAATACTACTTATAATACAACTCATAATACTACTCATAATACTACTCATAATATTACTCATAATACTACTCATAATACTACTAATAATACAACTCATAATACAACTCATAATACTACTAATAATACTACTCATACTACTACTCATAATACTACTCATAATACCACTCATAATACTACTCATAATACTACTCATCTCATAATACTACTAATTATACTACTCATAATATAATACTACTCATAATTCAACTCATAATACAACTCATAATACTACTCATAATACTACTCATAATACTACACATAACACTACTCATAATACTACTCATATTCGTGTCAAGTAGTAACATATTGTAATGAAGAACAATATTTTATTGGCGCAGAACCACGAAAAAGATTAAATACAATAGAAATAACTAGAAATGTTATTATCCAATATCGTCAAAAGCATAGATTACGAATTTGGCATCAGAAAACAAAAACATTTGTGACATTGTTACCAAATTTTCCACTTGATTGAAAATTAATTTCACGTAAATAATGAAATCCTCAAGTAATTAAAAATTAGCCTCGTTTGATTAATTGATTAAAAACGTATTTTATAAAATATTCAGTCTTTAAATCATAGGCATCGGATTAGTTTTACTTATATTTTTTGTTTAATTTTAGTTTAATAAATTATTGATAGATTGGTTGATCTGATCTTTAAGATTAAAATTCAATACGCTTGATTTATTTATGCCTTTAAATAACACTATTCATCAATCTATTGGTGGATTTCTTCATATGTATGTGTATGATAATTAACTCAGTTTAGGATTTCTATGAAGCATGAAAATCCAAAACTCAATTAATTTGCTATATATAGATTGATTAATTATGGCAAATAATACTCGATTATGTTAGTGATTACAATAAATCTGTACTTATTTCTTTTGTGTTTTTTCAATAAATATCTTCAGTAGTATACGGTACATAATTCAATATACCATGCACTCTATTGTATCTCGTGAAATTAGTCTTTAATCTAGTAGTAATTCCGATATATCTGTAGTTGGCAAGGTAAGATAGTAGAACCAAGTAAGATTGCACAACAAGATAAAAAATTATAGAGTTGTTCTACATATACATATATTTATATATATATATCTGTGAAAAAACCATTAAGCAAGTATAGTGCGCTTAAATGAATCTAAAAGGTATTTAAGGTGAAATTGTTATATATTGATCTGGAACAAAACTATAATAATAATTAAATAAATTAAAGAGGAAGTACAATTGCGGAATTACATGAAAGTAAACATATTATTAATGAGAAACTGGGAAAAAGGAGAAAATTGTGTTTTCAATTCCATGAAGGATTCATATTATAGTTTCCTATATTTATTCTAAACCACTGCGGATACTATCGGCAGCTAAGCTTCCAAGGACATCACGTTTTTATTTACAAATGTGTCGACGCAGGAGACCTTCAATAATATTGTGATTATCATTTAATGACACTAGCGTATCCCCTAAATTTCATTAGTCCAACTCTCCGAATACATACTAAATCTCTGTCACATATTTTGTTTAGCGATCAATGGTATACACAAAAATTGGTGAAATAGCCACGATCTCTTCTTTTAAGCCCCATTTTGCAAATCTATCAAAATGTGACTAATTAATGTTCAAAATGCAATGCAAAGCAAAATTGCGTGTGTACAACATATTTAAAAAATTCAATTTCCATTATTTATTCATAAGAAAGCATAGAAAATACCTGTAAAGTAGGGATGTAATCTGGTTGACGAAATCCATCAGCTTTGTCAAGAAAACTAAAATGATAAAACGGTCAGGTAAGAAAATTCGTTAGAAGATAAACACTCATTTTTTAAATTCAGTTATTCAATTTCACAAAATAAATATATTATACATATAAACTTTAAAATAATATACTCTCAAAGTAATATGACCAGAGCAATCATTAAATTATTTTGTGTTGTGATTAGTTTAATTTTAGTTAATACCTATAGTTTAATTTTTTGTTACAATTAATAATTAACTCACTATTTTGCAGAATCAATCAGTTCGTATTCATTGGACCGTGCAAAACATTCTCGAATACCATTATCCTTCCATAAATGTTGTATTATGTCGTAAAATTCCTTGAAATTGAAAGTTTAAATCATGTTACTATCTAAAATTATAGATAAGCATAATATATTAAACAAATTTATTGAAAGGTTTGTTTGAAAAATTGCAGTGATTTAAGAAGATACTTAAAATCCTCAACAAGTTGTGATAGAAAAAATAATAGTAATACATTTCGCTAGATAACAAAATATAAATCTCTAAGATTATATTGTTCAATTTTCAAATAATTGTGGGACATTATTTTAATGCACTAACTTTGATACACAATCTTCAAATCGATAAACAAATTTAAACCTATATTAAATAGTATTAATTTATAATACTTTCAATACTGTATTTTATTTGTTTCACGATGATATTTCTATTAATTGTTGAAAGTTAAGAAATGTAAGGATTTAATAATTATGATCGAGTGTATAAGCTTTTCTTATCTAATTCCTTACTTCGTTAAATTGAATAGTTTAATTTATGAGAGAGCCGGGATGTAATGAAAGGTACATACTGTCAGTGAATTAATAGAGTGATCTGCCATATCAACAATGCAAAAAGCTGGCAGGAAATCACTTGCTAAATGGAGAAAGCTGTTCAGTTGTTGGTAATTGATAAGTAGTAATAATGTGTTATAACTAAAATAAGGATTAAGTTTTTCTTTTCAGATTTCATAGAATCATTATCTATTAATTTCATGTAAATTTTTCATGATATCTCGAAATACATCTTTTTTTTGTTATCTGTATTAGAACTTTCTTCACAGTATAGTAATAGTATTTAGTGACTTAATTAGTGACTTAGTGACGTAATGGTTACTTAATTATTGACTTAGTGATGTAATAGTGACTCCAATTAGTGACTTAATAACGTAATAGTGACTCATTTAGTGACTTAGTGACGTAATAGTGACTTAATAGTGACTTAGTGACGTAATAGTGACTTAATTAGTGATTTAGTGACGTAATAGTGACTTAATTAGTGACTTAGTGACGTAATAGTGACTTAATTAGTAAAAAATTAAATGTTTAAAACTTGTAAATTGAAATTATTGTTTATATAGTGATATATTTCAATATTATATATATATATATATATATATATATATATATGTATCAGAATAATCATATATGTATACAATATATATACAACCTAACAATCGTTTTTAAATACATTTCAGTTTAATATTAGATAATAATTTTAGGTCTTTATAAATTCTTAATTTAACAATTAATTAATACATAGAATTTGTAACAGTTTACCAAAAAAAACGACGTAAAATATGTAAAATATATTCAATGTGAAAACATATTTACTTCAGGATAGTCATAATCATCAGCCAGAGAAGTTTCCAAAAACTGTTTACTCTTTTCAAGATTTTCGGGATTTTCATATTGAACATGTAATGTGTCCATTGCCGATACAATTGCGTGAAAATATAGATTAAGTGAAGTATTTTCTTATAATTAAATTGTGCAGGTTTAGCAAAAGTAGGAGTTGAAATCTTTTTGTATGAAATATATGTTATCTGTTGAGTTCAGTATATAATAATATTAAAATATGTCAATTTCTTATTAAACATATTTTTTAAATATGAATTATTTAGGCCTGATTTGGCATTATTAGTTATGACCTGATATGTATATATCTATATATGTTTTTTCAGGGTACTATCATATATAAAAACTCATCTTTTCCACTCTAACGTTTGTGTAGAAACGAAATGTTAAATTGAAAAATATAGTTTTACGTTTTCATTTAAATGTCTTTATTTGCTTGACTATGGGAAGGTTTTTAAAGCTTTTGTATAAATATGTATATCACGCAGTCATTTTGTTCGATGTGAAGATATGAAAATAGGTGAATAGATAGAAATTATGGTGATATGATAAAACAATATTCAAAGTAACCAAATCAAATTAAATTATTGGAATTTGTATTTCAGTTGCTAAAAAAACTACTTCTGACAATAATATTAAACTGTAAAATCTTATTAAATAGACAAAAATATCATGAGTGCATTTATAGAAAAAAAAGAAAAAAAGAGAAAGAATTAAGGCGACAAAGTATATGATGTATTTTTCAATTTTCAATTTCTCATATCCCTTTTACTGCTAAATATTTTTATTAGCGATCTAAAAAGGCGTTTTTTATGAATAAACAAAAAAAGCAATTTTGTCCTGAAATATATATAATGTAGTTCATTACATACAGTACTTGGAATAATTTGACTGGTGTATCTGTAATTTTACAAAATGATCTACATTGTTAGATATTATGTGATTAATATTATAAATATACTTTTTTAAACGACCTTTGACCCTCCCTCCCAAATATAATTCTTGATACACCCCTGTTCAGTAATTATAAAATTCTGAGGTTAATTTTTCAGGTGTGTTTATTTATGAAATGTTTAGGAACAAACCCTTAATTATGCATGGAATAAATATAAAACATACAGCATAAGTATATAACCACATGGCGTTTTTGTTTTAATTTGTACAACATAAGTTTTATCACAGCTAACAAATTTAATTCAATATAGTTGACTTTTTTAAAAGAAAAATAAATTTCATTTATGACTATTTACGTTTTACGTAATCCGTATTTTTATTAAATTAAATATGTCTTTTACTCATCTATACTTGATGGTAGTGCATATAAATAAAAATTAAAATGTGATAAACAGTAGTAAATGTGATATAATATATATTATATCATATATCAAATAACCGCAAACATTAGTTATAAAAATAGCATAATATGATAATTAAATACATTATTATTTAAGAGTCAAAATTATTTTAATTCCTTGTTTATGATTAAACAAAATGATGTACTTACGATTATTGCATCACGCAAATTTCGTTTAATAATTTGAATGTATTCATTCTTTTGGCTAAAATATATTAGTAATATTAAAAATCAATTAAATATGTATAAATTAACAATCCAAAAATTAATATTACAATTACATTACTTATTTTCATTATTAAAAAATATATATAATAATTATACAATTAAATTTGAATTACAATTACAATTAAATACAAATAACTATAAATAAAAACGACAAATCAAAAATAATATAATCTATTAATATTAAAAATCATTTTTACTTGCTTAATTAAATTGTTGTAACTATCAAAGATAAAAAATAAAATAGATGAATATTTTAAAACAATCGTTCTGAATAAAAAGACTGGTTTGATAATTAATTATAGTTAGAGTTGTTTTGTAAAATATTTGGCTTGCATCACTGACTTACTCCTCTGAATATCCATCAATGTGAATAATTTTCATTTGTTTAAGAATTGTACTTTTTCCTGATTCTCCTGTACCTAATAATAAATATAATGTTTAAATGATAATTATGAAAACAATTCTTAAAAACAAGGCTAATTGTAACCAAACCAAGGAAAAATTAAAAAGCGTGGATAAAAATATTTAATTTCCTTTGCTTATGATCGATCACATAGTTAATAAATGTATCGAAAATAATTTATATATTTTATAATAAGTCTTTTACAATTATCAATGGTAAAAAACAATGTAAACAACCATGTAAACAATGTAAAGATAAACAACAATGTAAATAACAACAATATTCTTGTTTAAATCTATGAAAATGCCTATGATAAAAGTGACAAATAATTTTTTATTAAATTTATTACGTCTCTAAAGTGGTACGCATAATTTCGTTTAATTCATATACTGTAAGATTATGAATTGAAAATTGCAATATGTAATTAAAAAGTAATCATTTTAAGTTTTGAGCATAGTATAGATGTATCTTAAATTTAAAATATAACCTAGATAAGCAGTTAACAATCTTTTCTATTTAAATCAAATTAACTGAAGTTTCACCCGGGAAATAATCAATAATTGTTAGAAGTGATAATTATATTACTTTGGGTACGTTAGTTACTATATTGTTTAAATCTATTAGATGTATATAAATATAAATATTTTATTTCATAATATTTTATTACAAGCGCTTACGGTTCTGCTAATTATCAACAGAATTATAAAGTGGTCATAATAAATATTAACTTTACTTTTGTTAGTTTAATAGATTATTCAAGTTATATGTATATAGCATTATGAGTAATTCTATGGGATCGACTAAATATATCCTTGGTGAACTAGTAAATAGGCAATATGATTTACCTCCTTCACTAAGATTCATTTCAACATCTAAGAGTTATTCTTTTTTTGTAATTTTAAATAAATATAAATTAAATTTTTCATACATTTTATTATTTCACTAATATAAATATATTTATACTATATAAATAATGACATAACATATTTTGTTTCGTATAAATAATGAGGCTTACCTAATAGAAGTAGTTTTTAGAAAAAATTATGAATAAAATTTAATTTCAATTAAATATATACACAAAAAATGTATTAAATAATTCAGCTAATTCGATTAGTATATTAGCATATATGCAATATATATAAGTAATATATGCTAATATACTAATGGAATTAGCTGAATTTTGTATATAAATTTTGTATTTATCGTGTTATATATATATATATATATATATATATAACATGATAAATACAAAATTGTAAAAAATAAAATAAATATAATTTTATCATAATTAATTAAATATAGAAGTCTTACTGATATGTTTTCAAAGTGACATCGTTTTAAAGTCAATATCGTCAATTTTGTTGGTCAACTTCCAGTAAGCATTATACAATACTTTTAAGAACATTTAATTTATCCAATTTGGTAAAATGCTAAATCTAAAAATATTTATTTTAACGCTTTATATATTGTATGTAGGGCCTACATATAAAATTTTGAAACTTTACATTGTTAATCATTGTTTCACTATTGCTGGAATATAAATTTTATTACTGTTTTTTTATAACAGAGAATGAAATACATATATATATATATATAATTAAAATATCAATTTACATACATATTTTAAACTTTGAAGGTTTACAAATCAGTATAAAATGTCTTATTGATTATATAATTTCGCAACTTCAAGGCATTTTAAATTTAATTAGAAAAACTTCCACTTACACAGTATTCATGAATTGGATAGTTATATATAATATATATTTGATAAGTAGCCTATATTATTCGCTCAATTTATTTTTTGGAATATGCTGTAAATAATGTAAAGTCCAATAAAATTTTAATTCAATGGCAACTAAGCGGTTCACAAATCAATTAAATGAAACAAATTACACAAACCTTGCTTCAAGTGTATATAATTAGATCTTGTATATATATATCCATAAATGAACTCGAGGAAGCTTTGGTACAACGAACATGACCAGATATCTTGCAATCAGCTAACGCTTTATGTCATAGCAGTATAGTACTGATATATTACTCTACTAGAAATCTCAAAAAGTTTGAGCAACAGTTATAACATATTAAACACGTAGATATAATACGTATAAAGTTTATTGTATATTTTTAACTCTCCAATTGCTGGAATTTTAAAATTAGTATAACATTAAAATATTCATCAGATTTCAAAT
>JAUZND010007782.1:0-10200 GCA_034780555.1 Coelogynopora nodosa | reverse complement strand
TTATGTCCGGTCATAGCTATACCCGGGTATAACCTTATAACCGGTAATAGTTATAACCGCTTTCTGGGACCCGACCTTAGTATATGACACAAAGAAACCGAATACTATGTAATATTATCGTCAAATGAGCTAGGCGTGCTGTCGGTAACCTGTAACAGCATTGACCGGCGGCTCGAGGAATCAAGCTTTGCCAAGCTGGTGTTGAGACCCCTAAAGGGGGTTCCGCGTGTACGGAATGATCCCAGACTCCCAGATCACGGAGGGGAGACACCTGTTTCTCTTTTGGAGGGGTGACAACTGTATATCTGGTGTCGTTTGGACGGCGCCTATACGCTACATGGGAGAGGTCCACGAGGTTTAGATGGTGCGTAAGTAGGGCCGCCTTCCCTACAGCCATCCGGACTGACCCACGGGTCACGAAGCCGGGTGTGCCCTGACCCATAATCCGCTAAGATGACGCCGGAGCATTAGATGCCTTCATGGCTGCCTTGGATCCTACATGACTGCTATGGCTACATTGGATGCCTACATGGATACATAGTATAAATTAGTTTTTTATTTATTTTAATTCGATAAAATTTTCTCTTATTTTTTACGTTCAATCTAGTGCTGAAAATGAATATAGTTTACCGATTCGGGTATATACTACCGAACTTATCTGAAACCGAACTTTAACCGAACTACCGAACTTGTACTTATCTGTAAATTAGTAATATAGATGGTCTATAATTTGGGTTAATGTTCATAATATGAATAGTTTGTGCATTTTAAACATCCTTTGAATTTGGTTCTAGATCTTTATATTTGAATCTTTTGATTCGTTAAATTTGTTATATTTTTGTCACGTTTTTCATCGATTGATACTACTACAATTACAAAATAAGTAGTTTGTTATGATAGTCTTTTTCATGTTTTTCAGTCTTTTAGATGTTTTTCATCTAGCAACCGATTGGAAAGGGTTAATATAATTTTGTTTATTCTTTCATTCATTTATTCTTTTATTCGTTACAACTTTATAAAGAAATAAGTTTTTTTGCGAATCTGACGAATCTGGTGGAATATGAATCTGGTGCTATTTACATCTCGTTAGATTTTAAACATAATTAATTTTATTAATGACGAATTTTGGGCAGAATTATTGACTCGGATATCAAGATGTACATAGTATACATTGAAATAATTAATAAGAAATTAACCGAAACAATGCTTTATCGCACGAAGAACAGTTTATTCTATTAATCAACAAACACATTTAAAGCATTTATAAAACATGTATTAAATATTTCAATAATTAATAGACTATCTTAAACTTTCATAATAGTGGACGGTAATATCTGACTTAGTTTATGAAGGAGAAATAAATACATTTATTCTTAAGTTTTCGCGTAATATTATATATTTCTAAACGAATACGTTGTACTATGTACAATATAATACACATTTCATAAATTAAATGATTAGTTTCAATGATATTACTCAATGTTATAATATCAATGTTTGTTCGTTCAGTGTGCTCTATGAAAACGGCCCCAGGTACAATGTTGTATAGTTTATACACATCATCGCTCAAATATTTAGCCACATATGCACTATGAAGTAAAATAATATAGCCATTAATTAGTTAATTATGATTTAGTGATTACTATGGATCGTTATTGATTATTATTTGATCATTATTGATGAATTATTAATTAATTAATATAGAGCTATACTCCGTGATATAATAATTTTTGATATATTTAAATGATTGTCAAAAATCCGAATAACTCTATTTAGTTTTAAATAATTATTGAATTTGTTAGTTGAAGTAGTAAAAAGTAATTATCAGCGATTAAGACTTTTCCGTTTCTTGATGTTTAACATTTCTATAATTCTAAATGTCTGATTTTATATAAAACTAATGTAATAAAAGTGATAAATATAATTTTGTAATATATTTTTTCTACTGGGTAATTTTCTATTTGTTATAAATATTTAAACAGTTCTAGGCAACAATCGGATTTACTATTCATTGAATATATAATACAAACAATCTATTTTCAATTCTTAGGCGTTAAAAGACAAGTTTACTCGCTTTAACTATTGTGAGAAATACAAGACAGATCTAACGATTAAAAACATTTGTCCCATAGAAATAAATATATACGATTACTGACTGGTTTAATTTTTTACGTAACGTTATCTTTAATTCACGTAGAGAAATGAAACGTATAGTTTCATATATGAACATAAATAAGCATAACGTTAATATAATATAAGCAATTTCAGTTATTATTTAATAACAAGGCAAGATAGCTATAATTGAACAAAAAAACTCATTTAATGAGTTATTATAAATGAAAGCAAACAATTGTCAATGAGGAGTGAATAAGTAAAAATATTACTAAAATTATATCATTATCTTGAACATGAATTGAATAACAGACAAGCTAAATAATAATGTTGCAAGGAATCGTTAAGTCTTAAGTATACAATAACTACCTGTATTGAGGCATTTAAACGATCAGAATGTACGAGTGGCGAAGCCACGAGTATATCGATCGTTTAAAAGCCGATAATACAGGTAGTTTATTGAATTTATATTACTGTCAAATTTAAAAATTTCTGCAGTACTTACACTGATGTAAGTACTACACCTACAGTACTTACATTGCTTAATTTATTTGTTGTTAATTGATTTGATTAATTGATTCGAATTTTTACAGTTTTTTACACGTTTATAATGTATTCATTTAAATAGTTCACAATACCATTTACAGTAATATAAATTATATATAAAATTTTCCGGGAATACTCATTATATGGTGGGGAGGATATAATATGGATATTCTCCACAGATATTCTATTGCTAACAAAATTTAAATCTTACAGAAATCGTTAGATAACTATTATGCATTTCCGGCTTATTGCATTAAACGAGAAGCAAAAAAAGCAATAGTATATACTGTATATGTATATATACTATTGATTTGTATGTAGCTATATGTAGCTGTATGTAAATGTATGTAGCTGCAATAATGACCGCTCGCAAACAGCAATAAAAATAAAGCTGATCATATTATGTATATAGAAGTATAATATAAAGAGTACTTATTTAAGCAAACAATGCTATTCATAATATTGTGTATATAAATTTATACATATATATATAGTAATAATAATAATAGTATTAGCGATGGCTAGCTATACTGAATTAGCTACATATTATGAACTTCATGAATTTTGATGCAAAATCATTAAATATCACTAAAAATTTCTAAATTAATTGTAATGAAAAAAAACTAAGTTTGTGACATATTATTAAGATAAAATAAAATCAACCTAATTTCTATATAGTAGCTATTGACTACAGTGATTATTGAAAGCAATTGATTTGAGGGCGCTATTGTAAATACTCTTTTGTAGCTATTAACTAAAACCAATTAGTATTATTAAATATTATCCATCCTTGCTCAAATTAAAAGTTGTAGAGAACATGGGATTGGATTGAGATTCATCAAAATTGAGAAAGAAATTTATAAGAAATTTAACTCAAATTTATACAGTTCATTAAAAAAAAAGTAGCCTATATGAATAGCAATGATTTTATGTTTGTAAAACATCCAATGTTAACAAAACCGATTAGCGCCTCAATAAGCAGCTAGTCTCTCCGATTCCTGCTTTGTGCCTATATATGAACTGAGGGTAAAAATCCCCAAACCGGTCTCAGATAGATTGATTGCTGAGTGAATCTATTACCGAAACATCCTCTTTACAATAAATAAATAATAATTTTGTATTTATCAAGTTGAGTTATAACTTTTTTAACTTGTGTTTTTTACTATTATTTTCCATATTATCTTAGTTATTTTCAAAGTCATATTTATTCTAAATTTAAAGGAGTAATTAATTCCTATTTAAATGGTAAAATTTTTGCAGGTTTCATTTAAGTATAAATTTATTACACATTCACATCACACATAGTGCCTTGAAGAATTCATGAAAGAAATGTGTACACCTACATGCTCCCTATATTCTCATCGGAAATATATTAAAACAGAACATTATGACAATAATACTGTTTCAAAACATTGAATGGCTGGGAAACTCGATGATGCGCGTAATTATTTTCGGAGGAATGATTCGCATGATAAACATAGACAATTAAATTTCTGCATTATTTAAACATGGCTCATATAATTGAGATTAGCCTTAATTACAAATGCTCCTTTCATAAATTATTCTGAACCTGTATCTCGGCTTATAGTTTATGTGTTATTTAGGTTGACGTTAAAATAGCACGTTTGTCTTTTAATATATAGGAATATATTCTGCCAGCTTCGCACAAGTCTCAAGGAAACATCAAGTATATACATACAATGCAACAGTTATGTAATATGTATATAATAGATAATTTACATGTTGAGTTAGTTTTGACATAATGTACCGAGAGCCACATTTTTTTAGGGTGGCGGTAAACATTTTGAGGTGTTAAATAATAGGAGTTATCTGCCATAATTTAAAGTTGTAATTTTCGGGGGATGTTGTTCTCCATTTCTTTCAGAAGTTTATATTTGATAAATACTAACATAACTTACGAAAGCATATAATATATAAATATATATAAATAAAAATATGTATGTCATTCCAAAATATGCTAAATTTTAAAAGTTATGGTATGACTATTTTGTATGCTGTGGTATTAAAATAGTATTACTTGTCGCTTAGTTTTTTTAGTTAGGATGTTAGTTATATCTCCAAACCGCGCTGTAATTCGGTGGATTATAATATACAAGTAGTTCAAATTGAATGATACACTTGTTGAAGTATGATGAATAATAAACTGCGCTCAGAAAACATTTCAAACCAGCTGAATATATTACGCAAATAATCACCACTAAAGCCGTGCGTGTAACTTATAATAAAAAAAGATGACGCCTCTGGCATCAACTGTAAATATTTTAGTTCTAGAATTCATTGCAACAGAGTAAATATATCTAGCCCATAACAACATTCGTGACTTAAACTGTGGCTTAACCTAACACATATTGCATATTTGTTATTATAATGTGGAACTATTAAAATTGTATATTTCAAATAGCATAGCAAGAATTACATTCGCTTTTGACCTATATTAGTAAAATATTGCAACAAAAAAATAATTACTATATTAATAATTTTTTTAACAATCGGTTCCAATTGATTTTTTTTGTATTTTTCCTTTTGCACAATTTTATATGTACAATGTTCAGATTAGTTTTTTGTAAATGAACAAATTACTCAGATCAAGCAATATTTAATAATTTGTTATTCATCTAAAAAGTGGAATATACTCAATTGTGAAAATTACCTTTTTGAAAAGAGAGCACCAAAACACATACATACTATTTCAAATATATGATTTCTGAGGCGATTAAAAAATATTGTCAATTTTAAATATATATTATTAAGAAACTTTTAATATGCAGAATAAAAAACGGCAATGCGTGAATTGGAAACTTCGTCATAGTTTGTGACTTTTCTACATTCACTATTTAACGTGCGTAAGCTCATAGAATACAGTTTTACTTAATTATTAATTAAGCTAAATTATTAATTAAAAATATATAAATTATGAATAACTGCCATGCAAAGTTTGAAAATGTTTTCAAATGTATAAAGGACATTTTTCTAGTTTCAATATTAGCTACTAAGTTGTACTTTTTTTGTAAAATTTAAAAAGGCACGATTTGTTACAATTTATTTCAAACAATTCGAAAATATTTATCAAACTGTAAGATGTTTACTGACCGCATTTATTATATATATATACAGTATATATAAATTTAAATTATATTACTGACTTATAAACTTAATTTATTTTAAATATTGTGTTATTTTTAATTAAAAATGTCTTCATTTATTTTTGCATTTATTTCAACTTCATTTCACACAAAAGAATAAGTTTCACTTTTTCTGTATTCAAAATGTTTCCTTTCCATGTAACAGAGATATCATATACACCGGCCTATAGTCTAACTTAACTTGCTGTAGTTAGTTGGGCTTATTTGCAAAGCTGTCTTTTAAAATCTATTTTAGTGAAAACGTTTTCGGTTTTACTAGCAGATTGATCAATGTATACATTTCACTCAATTAATTCGTAACTGGGTGTTTCCCAGTTTAACTACGACTCAATTAAAGCGGGCAATGTATGCCAGTTGAGGCAAATACTGATTTAATTAACTACTTTTTCTATAATTCTCCCGTTATGAGCCTTTTACGGGGATGGGAGACATGAGTTTTCTTTATATTTTAAAATGTTTATTTTTATTTATAAGATGTCTTTTTTAAACGGCACACATCTTAATAGACATTAATATTGTATAATAACAATAGTTATAATATGAATGTTAGGTACACACATAAAATTGAATTAACATAACAACGTATTTAACCTCTTATGAAGATAATCTAATTTTTTTTCATGAACAAGTGAGGTTAAAATGAAATTAAATTGTAAAAATAAATCAAGTGAATTAAATGTAGACATTTCAAAATTATGAGCCCATTTCATGCGTGGAATTCGGACAAACACACCAGTTGACATATTTATAGAAAGGATTTGTACATATTTATATTATAAATAGTTAGTATAGTTATTATGTTAGTTAGTCAATCAGTTGATAGTTATCAAGATAACAACAGAATGATCCCTACTTATAAATTGAAAGGTTAATATTGTTTTCTAAAATATTGTTTAGACATTGACATTAGACATTCATAAATTATGTAAACAACCTCCTTAAATATGATAACCATTATCACAATATCCTGTTACTTTAGAGGGATTTTTCAGTTATAAAATCAACTTCAATATATCTTATATAATGGAGAGTATTAATTATAGATGTGTAAACAATTTATATACATGTCTACAATAGACGAACCAATATTTTGCGTGTTCAATGAAGTATTGTACTTCTTTAAATGAGAAAATGTCTTTTAACATTCAGTTAAATATGATGGCAATATAAATATATATATTTACAATTGGAAGTCGTTGACATGTTGAGATAATGGAACACGCTATAGAAAAATGAATATTTCCAACCGGTGTATAGACATTGCTGCCTGCGTTTGGAGATATCGAAATAATTTAAATTGGCATAATTTGTTTTATACATGAACTCTATATAGAAATCCATTAACGAGATGCACATTATATTAGTAACAATTATCTTATTTAAAGATACGTTTTATTCAGCACTGCATTTAGTTTTAACGTAGGTCTCTGGTTTGTATTAAAGCTATATAGATTTATTTCAAATCTCAATTTGTTGATTTTGTATTCTAATTGATGATTTAACGATAAAAACTGTATCTTAAGATAATGATATCGTTTTAAAGTTTTAATTAAGAAGTCATAAAATGTTTAAATGTTAAGTGTTTTAAAAATATTAAAAATAATAATTAAGTAGTATGACTTGTATCATTTATATTAAGCTGAAAAACAGGTTAAATCGGGAATACCAATTTATAATTGTTACATTAAAATTAAATCTTATAATTTACATTTTCTTCTTATTATATGTTTCAAAACATGTCATTCAATTTGTCAAATAAACAAAAAGTTAACTTATAGATAAAAAAAGTTTTGCTCAGTAATTAATAAATGTGTTTTTTGGTGCTAATTTCTACGTATAAGCTATCTTATAATTGTTTCAGCTCTCTGAGTGAAACACCTTGAAGAAGAAGGCTAGAGAAATGTGTCCACCATATTGTACAGTCATACTGTGAGCCATGTTATGGAAATCAAAACTGCTTTAACAATCCGACAAAATCAGAATTTTTTTGCAAAGTACATTTTACCTGTCTAGAAACAAGAGTCACTCAATGGCCGGAGCTATAAATACACTCAGCTATATAAAGATGTAAAGATTCTTTTTTTGTCTTCTAAAAACAATTACGTTTTGTCTTTTATCTATTATTGTTCTAAAAGCTTTTCTTTACATATAATAAACACGTTATGGAACCCTTCCCAATCGGTCGCTAAATGAAAAACATCCCACACGCATCATATAAAATAAATGATGATTATTCCTATTTAGGTGTAATGTTAAATGCTCTTAAATACAGAAAATAAAAATATTGTAATTCATAACCTTTAATTGCAATGATTAGAAAGATACGAATGTTCATACGTCATGACGCAAAAACTACTCCTACCCAAAACGAAAACGTGCACACAAAGTAACACTTTGATTGTGAGGAAAGCAGAAATGATTGAGAGATTTGTTATTATCCATAATAGGAAGGCAATCCTCCCAACTGCGGCGGATTAATATGTGAGGTGGCTAGACGACGAGGCCGGTAGTGGGATATCCTATCAAATAAAATGACAAAAAATTGCAAACCAGTGAAAAATGCTTAAACAAGATACCCACCCCGATATATCTAAAACAGAATACTTATGTGCCTTAAAAGTGAACTCAGGAAATATTTTATTTCGCAAAATGCACAATGAGAAAATCGATTGTTTTTGGCAGTTTGTGTATAATTTCAAGCTTGATAAAATGCTCTGTTATATATGGACAAAATATGCATTAAAGCCTTGCACATTTTTAAACCGAATTTATATTAGACAGACAACCTTTGGCGATTAAATATTAAAAGTGGAAATTATTTAATGGCAATATTAAAATGGAAATTATCAAAAAAGGAAATGTTTAACTGCAAGCACGCATTACAACTTATTCATTTTGTGTTTTAATCACGTTAAGCTAAATGAAACTCTTGTGCAATTAGGGAATACTTTTCTGTGGTATAATTAGTCGTTGTCTGGAGGTAAAAACAATTTCCAGCCTGATATTGCTGACAACCGCAGACATTATGGCGGCAGTGTTTGGTGTTATTGTTGGTTTTTAACTTTTTTAGAACAACCTTTCTAGATGATAGAATAACAACCGGTAATTCCACTTTTGTTGGAAGTGTTCTAATAAGTGATACAAACACGTAACACTTTTTAAAAGTCACTTCTAATGTATGCGTTGATTTTCATGGTGAGCAATAAAACAAGTAGCTGTAGATAAACAAACAGTTTAAATTTAAAGAACGTAATAAATACTTTACATTTTTTAATAATTTTTTGTTTTGTTTATTTCATAAATATTTTAAATGGCATATTTAAATACATATTTCGACATCTTAAAATCTCATTCATTTGCTTTTTTTAAGCTATTTTGATTATTTTAAAATTTATCTTGTTTATTTTAACTACTTTTGCATTGACGAACCTGAAAAAATAGGATAAAATTCTTTTAATTTGTCCTTCGGTTTTTCCTTTGGATTTAAATTACAATCTTGATCATGAATCATGAATTTTCAGGTAAATAACAAAAACTACATATACAGAGTATAATATACAATAATGTTCACGATAGTGCCTTTAAAATTTAAAGTAAATATTTTTATTTCCACAAAGAAATTGTGGATTGCAAATTAACGCTTTTACAATTTAAATTTTAAAATGTTCTTAATTATTGTTGTGCTCAATTCTAACTGTTAATAATTGATTTTCATATCTTGTCCAATTATTAAATAATTTCAGTATATTGAATTATTCAATATACTGAAATAAAAAGGGGCTTGTCTGTACAATACATAAATGGTGTAATCCGTATTGTGTTCATTTAACTGCTGTATAATTTCTGACATCTGAAATTAACTTCATCTATCATTTTAATCTTAATTAACCTAATCGCGCGCATTGCCAAAAGGAAATATTAACGATTTACTAAACATATACCTGAAATACTTTTACACGAGAACGTCAAAATATTTCATAATTAGTGATTTACGCTAGTACTATACATATAATGTATATAACTATTTCGTATTTTACAATGCATTCAAGACGTATTACTTTTACAAATTAAGGTTTCTGTAACCTTTCTATGTTATTTTCCATACATGAGTCTATCAGATTACGATAAACATGAATAATTCGTTTTGCGACATCTGGTTTCAGTCTGGTAATCTTGTCTGAACTTGGGTGAAAGGACAATATGACGTCTGTCTGTCTGATGGGTTATTATTATCGTGCTCATAATAATGAGGCGATAAAACAGTAGATAATGTAACAACATTTACTACAAATATCATTCCAAACATAGATGGTTCCTCGATTCGATGCTGACTCGAAGCTCGAGAGGTCTTTGAAAACTTTGAGTGTGGTTGGTGCCC
>JAUZND010007781.1:0-10201 GCA_034780555.1 Coelogynopora nodosa | reverse complement strand
TGCAGGCTGACCCGACCATTGCGACGAAGACACTACCAGAAATTGTCACTGCCATGCAAGTGCACGCCGTAATTCCTATCGCAACAAGCGTGCTGCGAGCAGAACTGGCCCAGTTTCGCCAAGCACCGGACGAGCCGTTTCGCGCGTTTGCGGTCCGCGCCCAAGGCAAGGCGGAAACATGTCACTTTTCAACAACATGCACATGTCCTTGTGGCCAAGTTATCGAGACGGACTACACGGCAGAAGTAACGAGAGACGTCCTCCTCGCTGGCATTGCCGACTCAGAGATCCGCCGCGAAGCGCTGGGCACAGCCATTATCCACCACGAGACGATCAACAACGTCATAGCTGTGGAGAGCAAAGAAATTGCTAGGAATGCACTGCCTTCGTCGTTGCTGTCTGCAATATCGTCATTTAAACGCATCACTTCGCTGCCGACTAGCCCCATCACGCCGCTAGACAGGTCACACCGTGGACGGTGCACAAAGTGCCAGCAACTGGTTGAGCCGACACGCCCGGGACACAAACTCTTCAAGGGGTGCTGGCAGCAGGAGAGCCGGGTACGCCGAGAACGCCGGCGCGGCAACAACCTACCAGAAATTGCGCCAGCAGGTCCGGCTGCCGCGTCAGCCAACACCATCAAAGAGCCAGCACCTATAGAACAAGTGAGCTCAGTTGGCAACAAACGCAAGCAGCGATGAAGGCGCGGTCAGCGCTATGGCGACGGCCACGTGGTAGCCCTCGAGCACCATATCTTTCGTGCTGGCGAATGGCGTCGCGCGAAGTTCACGAGCCACCCAACAGTACCCATCAAGTTGAACATCACACAACAGCATGGTCAAGCAAGTCCATGTCGGTTGCATTGCACCAACATCAGGGCGGTGGTTGACAGCGGGGCACAGTCAAACCTCTGGTCGCTGAGTGAGTTTGACGCAGCTGGCTTTCCACGCTCAGCGCTTTCCAAGATTGTTCTAAACCTAAAAGCTGCCAACTCATCAGTAATACCAATCAACGGCGCTTTCTTTGCTTCACTTGATGGACAGTTCACCGATGGAAGGATTGTTCGTGCCAAACGATGGGGTATGTTTGCAACGCTTTAAGTAGTTTATTTTTATCTTATGACACTATGGTGGATCTACAAATAGTCGGCACAACATCCCCATCAATTGGCAGCGCTGGCTGAAAGGCTAAGAGCGCTGATCTCGTTACCCCATCGTATCCTCTCGATGAGGATTACCGGCCCACAGTCGGTGTCATTCGGGCTATAAATGCAGGTTGCAGTGCCAGCAACACGCCTGGCCAATGCGACTGCCCTCAACGCAGCACCACTCCTACGCGCCCAGACTGCTTGCCTTTTGCATGCACACCGGTAAACAATGCGAAGATGAAGGCCTGAATTTTGAATCGATATGCTGCATCAACATTCAACACTTGTCCTCATCGGCCGCTGCCCTGCATGACGGGCCCTCCAGTTGAGATCCACCTGGACACTAATGCATCACCAAAAACTTGTCACGTCACCGCGCCCGTGCCATTGCACTGGCAGCGCCAAGTGTATGAAGACCTCCTGCGCGATGAGGCACTCGGAGTCATCGAACGTGTACCCTACGGCCAACCTGTGGATTGGTGCCACCGAATGGTCATTTCACGAAAACATGATGGATCACCAAGACGGACGGTTGACCTATCTCCTCTTAACAAGTTTTGTAAGCGGGAGACCTTTGCTACTGAGTCTCCTTTTCACCTTGCACGCAGGATTCCTGGCAAAACTTGGAAGACGGTAACAGATGCGTGGAACGGGTACCACAGCGTGCCGCTCCGAAAGGCTGATCGTCATCTGACCACTTTTATCACACCATTTGGCCGCTGGCGGTACAGTCGCGCTCCATAAGGGTTCTTCTCATCCATCAGGTGACGGATACAATCGCCGCTTTGAGGCAATCATATCCAATTTTGAGCGGAAAGAAAGATGCGTTGACGACACCATTATTTTCGACGACGACCTGGAGCAACACTGGTGGCACACCATGGACTTTCTAGAGACTGTGGGCAATGCTGGCATTGTGTTAAACCCGGACAAATTTCAATTCAGCAGGCGGCAAGTCGACTTTGCTGGCTTTCGTGTCTCCGAGGATGCCATCGAGCCACTTCCAAAGCACATCGACGCCATCAAATGTTTCTAACTACAAAATCGACGACGGACATCAGAAGTTGGTTTGGTCTGGTGAACCAAGTAGCAAACTATGCACAAGTGGAAGGAGAAGCTCTGGGTGTCGCTTGGGGTCTTGAACAGACGCGTTTTTTTACACAAGGCTGCAAGGACTTAGTCGTCGTCACTGACCACAAGCCACTGGTAAAGATCCTCGGCGATCGCACATAAGACGAAATCAACAACACTCGCCTATTCCGACTGAAGCAGCGTATATTACCGTGGCACTTCGACATTGCCCATCTCCCGGGCAACACGAATCAAGCTGCTGACGCCACGTCGCGTCACCCGTCACCAGCTGAACAGGCGGACATGTTCATACTCTCTGCTGGTTCTCGAGTTGATGCCCTTGAAGTGGCCATGTGCGCGGTTATTGGGCGAGATGCTAAGGATGTGACATCACTTCAATGGAAAGACGTTGCCGATGCAACGCAAGAAGATGCCACCATGAGAGCTTTGATAGCAACCATCAGCGCCGGCTTCCCTACTGATCATCAAGATTTGCTACACGCGGCACTGTACTGGCGTTATCGAGATTCCCTCTATGTCTCTGAGGGCGTCATCATGTACGAGGATCGGGTCGTCATCCCTAAATCACTACGGCAACCAGTCATGACCAACCTACATGCTGCGCATCAAGGCCAATCGTCTATGGAGTTACGCGCACGTGCTATTGTTTTTTGGCCCGGGATGACCGAGGACATAAGAAACATTCGCGCCCGCTGCGCGGATTGCAATAGGAACGCTCCGTCACAAGCGCCACTTCCTTCGACGCCAGCCACACCACCGTCTACACCATTTGAGGCTGTGGTCGTTGATTTCCTCAGCTATTCGGGCCGTCACTTCCTGGTCATTGGAGACCGGCTGTCAGGCTGGGTCGAAGTATACTTCACCACCTCGGGCACGTCTTTGGGCGGCGCTGCTGGCCTCATCAAATGTTTGCGCAGCTTTGTGAGTCAATTCGGCGTGCCGGAGGAATTGTCAAGTGACGGCGGTCCTAAGTTTACTGCTAGCGCTACAACCGATTTCTTGTCACGTTGGGGCATACGCCACAGACTATCATCGGCATATCATCCGCAATCAAACGGCAGAGCTGAGGTCGCCGTTAAGTCGGCCAAGCGTCTGCTGCGTTCCAATACAAGCCCATCTGGCAACCTTGACAGTGATCATTTTCTTCGCGTCATGCTGCAACTGCGGAACACGCCAGATCCGGATTGCGGCATTTCAAAAGCGCAAATTGTCTTCGGTAAGAACATTCGTGATTCCTTGGCGTTCGTGAACCACCTGGAGAAATTCAAGAACCCAAATATCAGGCCCACATGGCGGGAGGCCTTGTCGGCAAAAGAAACAGCACTCCAAGCGCGTTTCACTCGCTCTGCCGACGCACTAAACAAACATGTCCGCCACCTCAGCCCTCTTTGCATTGGCAATTTGTGCTACATTCAAAACCAGACGGGTAATTCCCCGAGACTTTCGGACGAGACAGGCGTCGTTGTCGAAGTGTTGGACCATGACAAATATGTGATCAAAGTGGATGGGTCCGGCCGCGTCACTACGCGCAACAGACGCTTTCTAATAAAGTTCATAGCCATGGACCTGCAGCAACAGACAACGCTGCTTCCAGTACCACCACGTCGAGTCGAGGATACTCTACCGGCTCTACCTGTGCTGTTCTCGACACCTGCGCCTCCAACGTCGTCTCAACTGCTGCCTCAACCTCAAAGTCAAACGCCGCCTCTATTGCCATCTCAACTGCTACCTCAACCTCAAAGTCAAACGCCGCCTCTATTACCGCCTCAGCTGCAGCCTCATTCGCAGTCAATGCCGCCGTCAACAGCAGATTCTAATATATAATATAATATATTATTATAATATAATAGATATTGATATTATATAATTATATAATATATTATATAATATAATAGATATTGCGGGTGTTCGGGGTGGGGAGCCTTCCTTGGCCGTATTGGCGGAGGACCCCGTGGCGGTGGCCTCGTATCTGCGTGGGCTTAGGCTTCCCTGACGGGGATCCCGCCTGAACATCAACATCAACAGCAGATGCACCATCGACGTCAGATGCGACGCCCCTGGGACCGCCTGTGGCACTTCGTCGTTCTCAACGTCATACACAACGCCCACAACATTACGACGCGGCGTCGGGTCATTGGTTTTCAGTTTGTGTTGCTAATGCTCCTCAAACTGGGGGGATGTAAAGTGATCACTGGATGAACACCGTGTTAACAGTATTCAGTGATTTGAACTCATCGAGTCATTGTACACTTCTTCGTTCTATTTAGTTATTGTTTTTCTGTAGTGATAAACAGTCGTTTATTGCAGTATTATTAAACCTTTAACCACCTGCAGCAGCTCTGTTTCATTTTCCTTTGGTGTAGGCCTAGGTGATATGTCTATTTTTATGTATTTTTTTTGCATTTATTATATTACTGTGTTTGTTGCTATTTTTGTTATAGCTTTATCATTGCCTGACGGCTAATAAACTCTTCAATGGCAACGAATCTCTTTTTAATACATCAATCAGTAATACATCAATTAGGCATAGATCAATTAGCCATACACCAATTAGTCATACATCAATCAGTAATACATCAATTAGGCATATATCAATTAGTCATACATCAATTAGTCATAAATCAATTAGTCATTGATTAATTAGTCATACATCAATTAGTCATACATAAATTAGTCATGCATGCATTGATCTTACATCAATTAGTCATGCATCAATTAGTCATACATCAATTAGTCATACATCAATTAGTCATACATCAATTAGTCATACATAAATTAGTCATGCATGCATTGATCTTACATCAATTAGTCATACATCAATTAGTCATACATCAATTAGTAATACACCAATTAGTCATACATCAATTAGTCATACATCAATTAGTCATACATCAATTAGTCATACATCAATTAGTCATACATCAATTAGTCATATATCAATTAGTCATACATCAATTAGTACTTCATCAATTAGTCAAACATCAATTATTCATGCATCAATTAGTCATATACTAACAACGAAACGCAAAAGTTAATTAGAATCCGATTGTTAATGCCATTAGTGACTAATCACTGTATGTAGTGAAGGGATTGTTAATGCCATTAGTGACTAATCACTGTTAATGCCATTAGTGACTAATCACTGTTAATGCCATTAGTGAATAATCACTGTTAATGCCATTAGTGACTAATCACTGTATGTAGTGAAGGGATTTATAATTAGAGTTTTGCTATACGTCCCGGAAACAATCAGAAGTAGGAAATCGGAAGAATCTATTTTGACAAAATCAAATGAATAATGTTATCACTATCCCAATAAAGGGTATAAAAATGGATTACTATGATTAGATCTCATTCTTTAGAACTCATATTACAAACTAACTTATTATCTTTTATAATTAAAATATTTTAACATTTATCGACAATAGCTAGATGCAATTACACTTTCAACATAAAGTTGTTTCAGAATATGTTGCCGAGATTTACTTTTCTCTCTTAAAAACATTGTTTAGGTTATTGTTTTTGTTTTTCTATAATGGCAGACGTTCTGATAGTTCTTGAGAGATTAATTTACGAAGTAGTGTTGAAATGTAGAATGTCAGAAATATGCCCCAAATAAAGTTTGGAAAGCAAATAATGTTAAAAGTGGGCAGCTAGTGTTTCTTTATAATTCGAGTAGCATATATGCGCTGAATCGGAATCTACTTTTCTACCGTTTTAATTTTTCATCTAAACCACTTAGTGAAAAAATAAAATTGAACGTCGAGTCTAAATTTAATTTAATAAAAATATATTTAATTGTTAAATATACTGAATTATCCATTAGTTGTTCATTGCTACACATTTAGCTGTTCGTTTGTTTACATTTATGTATTTTTAATGGTGAGAGGTTTTTCATAAACAACATTTACACTGTTAGTTACATACAAATATGTATTTATATAATAATCTTTTAAGGATTCTTCAGCGCCACAAAAACAAAACCTTTTGAAAACACTCTATTATCTTGCAGTTAGTTGTATGATATTACTATATTGAAAAACAACGACCGAGTTATATTTTTAATTATTCATTGAAATGTAACAGTTACATAATTCGTTTTAAATCCAAGAAGGCCCTCAAGATGGCCGACAAATTATATATTATTGGCTACAACTTTTGAACCATACCACATACTATCATATTTTTGGTGTCCAGGATAGGGTTTTTGGGGTCAAGGAATCCACTTTTGATGTTCAAATATTTATTTGACCATCCAGAGCATGAGAAACACATTATTTAAGCTTAATGAGAAAAAAATTAGTATTGAGCTGAACGGATTTAAGTTATGGAGGTGTACAGATTACACACTATTATGGTAAGAAGTACAAACAGTAATACGTTTTTATATCCAAAGTGCTTTATACAAAGCAAAGTAAGTACTATTATGGCTACATTCTTATACATTTATCATACAGACAAACACCGAGGGAGTCTAGAACGAATCCATTGTTTGATTCAGTAACAGCTGTCGACTTGTCAATACCATAACTGGCTGCTACCGTATCCCAGCCATAGCATGTATCGCCAGGACTTGTGGGTTGAGGTATGGTGCTTCTTGACTTTTACAGGAATGTCAACACAAATCCTACTATGTACCGATGATTTCATCATCAAAAAAGCTGATGGACCAGACATATTATGATTGTGGTAACAGAGTAGTACGAACACGTCCGTGTCATCTGAGATGACACAGACAGGAGCCCCCCAGTTGCATAGCTCCAGAGGGAGTGCATGACGAATTTTATGTCCGCTATTCTCATGGATTGATTAAAGCTCATCTGGTTCTGGACAGGTACTATGCCTACTCTACCAAAAATAAGAATGTAGCCATATTAGTACTTACTTGGCTTTGTATAAATCACATAGTTTATTAAAACGTATTACTGTTTGTTCTTCTTACCATAACTTTGTGTAATCTGTACACCGCCATAACCTAAATTCATTAATCTCAATACTAATTTTCCCATTAAGCTTAATTTTGTGTTTTTATTAAATATGTGGACATGAAAAGTGGATTCATTGACCCCAAAAACGTTATCCTTGATACCGAAATTATGATTATATGTAGTATGGTTCAAAAGTTATAGCCAATTATGCGATTTGGAGACTATCCTGACTGCCATCTTGAATTTTCAAAATTCAATCGGGGGAAGCATTACCATGGATTCTTAAATTACATGGTCTAGCGCACTCAAAGGTTCATACATAGCAAGGCCACTGGACTATATTATGTATGCAGCATATTAATGTTATATGCAACAGTTTCAATTACCATTTTTGAAGGGAAAAAATTAACTTAGCAGCCACCAGCTGTTGTTCTACGTAAGCAGAATTTTTAATTGTGAATAATTGCGTCAATAACTGGTGCATAGCTATTGCCCATGATTTCCCCAAGGCTTTATTTATGCAAACAAGTATGAGCGGCACTTCTTGTCTAGCGGTTTTCTGGTTTGTTTTCTTAACATATACTACTTCTGCTGACTTCATAATTAAAACCAATTTGTGTGCATTAGAATTACGATAATAGGTAACCTTTTTAGTATATTAAAATTGTTTAGTAATGTATTAGTTGATCTTTCGAAGCACCTACTATAGCGATTCACATCTTACTTTACATCTTTTTTTCACTTTACATCTTACTTGAATAGTTATTTTATATTAATTAAAATAGCTTTATTATTATAGCACAGTCACATTACATGAAATTATAAAAAATCGAATTAAGCAATGTACATATTTCTTCAAATATTTGCAAATGTATTTCAAGTAACTATACAACCAGCATACGTACCTACTACATTGATAATAATATAGTAGGGTCGTTTTCTTCATATAATGTAAATCATTTATTGTTTATAATATTAAATAAATACTTACTACATATGCAAGAAATATATGCAATAAACATATTCAAGAAATATTATAAAACAGTAATTTTGTTATTAAAACATTTAAAGGAATAAATGTCTGACAATCCTACTTAAAACTTATTATAACTGTAAATGATACCATTCTTTTCCATTCCTCAACACTACCATCAAAATAAAAATTATTCAAAATATATAAATAAAAAGAACAACATCAAATCATGATATTAAGGAATATCAACATTATGACAAAAATTCCAGTAAGCTCAAACAAAAGGAATTACATTTGTCATTAGAATTGAAGCCCCAAACAGTTGATTCAATTTTATATAAAATAAATATAACGTAGATAATTAAGAAAAATATCATTTATGAAATGTCGTAATTCCCATTCATATTTTTTTAAATTATAATGCTTTGTAATATTCTCAATCTTTTCAAAATCTCAAAATATGTAATGTTTATTTGTCCGCTAATTATAATATATTAAGTCAAATATATTAAATTAAATCAGTTTGTGCCAACGTTACGATTTTTTGTGTATTGACATGTACATCTCGATATTTATTAGTGTACATTTATTGTATTAGTATGAATTTGAATTTGAATTCAGCTAACTTTTACATATCTGCAAATTCCCAGGTTATGGTTACGTTATTTAAACAGCATTTGCATTGGATTATCGTAGGAATGTCAAATATTTGTTTTAAGTTCTGTTATGTAGCGTACAAGACATGTTTCTGATGTTGCAAAATTAAAATAAAACAATGCTCGCTTTACTTGCTAAAAATACCGTACCACAAATTAAATAACTTGAAGGTAAGCAATATTTTAAGTAACCGAAAAATACCAAACTGAATATGATTTACAACGAAGATTTAAGTATAGAATCTGATCATCACTATTTACAATACAGTCAATACAAGTAAATTATGTTAAACATCTTAAATATTCGCCTTTGTTTATTATATTGTGTGGCATCTTACGAAAACCTATAATGATAATATGTTTTAGATATATATGTGCAATACTTTTCTCAGTGCGTATACGGCAAAATATCAATCAGATTAGGCCATGTTACTTTAAAATATTAGTCGAATAAGTTGGCTAATATAACTAAAATGATAATCTTGGTAACAGTTCCACTCAGTTAATAACCATCGCATGATGCAAAGATGCATTGATATTATATATTAATATTACTTTAATATCACTTTAATATTACACATTAATATATTATTAAACTGTTATTTAATAATATACTGAGCGTATGGTAAATAATAACCGTAGAATATTATTGTTACAAGATGAAAAAAACCGCTCTTCTTATCCATATCAATATATGTTAATGCTCTATCACAAATTTGTTTTGTCAATATCCACATTTGATCTGACCATTTAGTTAAAATGCGTGTTGCTCGATTGGATAACTATTTGACCTTATTTGAATTGACGAACATCCAATTTAACGTGTAAAACCAACATACTATTAATATTAATTACACAGTGTTTGGCCTACATACTATTTAAATTTTGATTCAAGTAAATACTAAATGTTTGATAATTCTATAAAAATTTACCCATAAAAGTTCAGTTTTTATTTTGGCTTATAATTTTTGAATTGGTAGTTTTATTTGTTTTAGATTTATGTTTATTTTTATTATTGCCTTTAATTTTACAATGATTTGTTTTTTTATTTATAAATTTCTATTGACAATTTATTACTACATCGAACCTCTAAAATATTCTGTCAAATAAGATAAATACAAAAAACGCAATATTTAAAAAATAATATTTGACAGATCAAATTATTTACTAGCACTATTAGGTAAGTAACAAATATGGTGCTCATGTAATGGTGAATTTTAAATAACGCCCAATTTAAACTAACCCACTCACGGTTACAACACATGGTTGAGGAAATGATGTTATGCGTCGCCTACAAGTAAGCCCTCAGTATTCAAGTCGTCGACTAACTGCTGAGCTTCACATAAAGCCAATCTAGCATACTGATTTTGTTAAAAATTAGACACATGAAAGCATACATGTCACG
>JAUZND010007780.1:0-10201 GCA_034780555.1 Coelogynopora nodosa | reverse complement strand
CCCTTCCATTATAAAATTAAAAAGCAATAGGGAATTCCCTAATCGGCTGGGGAACCCCAAATTCGAAATCCCCGCCCACGATTTAGTCGGAAACGACATTGACCTAGTTGAAATCGGCCAATAGGAACACGAGTTCGTCAAGGTCACGGGGGTGGTGAGTCATAATCTATTTTTAGAAATGAGTCATCAAGGTCACGGTGGGGGATGACTCATCAAAAAAAAAATTTTTTTGCGTGGGCGGAGGGGGGGGGTGGCGTAGAGGTGCTCCTTCCCTACTACTACAAAAGAAAAATTTAAATATATACACGTGGAGTAATCGACATAAAGTATTAAAAAAGGCATGCCTATGTAAAATCGACACAGTTTTTTATTTCTTACTTTCTTTCACAGTTGCGTCATATCTATAATACGTATGTATAATATAACAATAATTAAATGCCACGACCCGTTTTATAAATTAAATCAGCAGAATATATATATCAAAATATATTAACGCACTTTGGTCCTTAGTTGTACGTGACGTGACAATATGGAAATATAATAATATGACATAAATGTACATAATTCTTCAGAAATGCATACATATGTATATGTCAATTTATTGTTTGTTGCAAAATGATTCTTCAATATTTTTTGTTTGTTTTAAGTAAAGTTTTGACTTTTTTTAAGGGTATAGTTCAAAATCATGTTGTTTACATGGAAGATTCAACATTTTAAAAATTAATATCATATTCTAAATTTTAGAATAATTTGTTAATCATATTTTTGTGGAACTATTTTTGAAATCAACTAATTTATTATTGTCTTTTAAGGAGATAAGCCATCAAATTCAAAAAATTTTCACTTCCAATTCTGTTTAATAATTTTTTCTTTATTTACGTCATAAAACATAAGAAAACAACATTTTATATACTTGAAATGTGCATTATTATTTCAAAAGTTATTTATTGGAAGTCGCATTATTTATTATAGATTGTTTTTTACATATTTTTTTTACACATTTCTTTTCATATTGATATTGAAGAGTAGATTGAATATTAAAGCTATCTGATTTTTGCTATATGTTATAAACAAGAGAAAGAAAACCTTACTTATTTATGGAGACGATAAATATATTATCAATATTTCTGAAAAATTTATTCAACAGTTAAATAATGTATATATTATTATGAATATGAATATGAAATTGAATAATGATAATTCATGATAATTTATATATACCCTATTTATGTATATAATTCATCATAAAAGAAACCATAGTTAGCATTTAAAGCTATATATTTTATTAGGTCATTGTATAAAAAATGATCTGTAGGTGTTGTATGTGTAACTCTTGACAGCACGTCAATGTTAATTAGTAAACTAGTAAAACTATAAATTGCAATGGAAAAAAAATTGTCTTAGAAGCGACAGTTACCTTTCCAAATATTTTAACATTAATATTTCTGACGTTGATATTTTAACATTTTCAAAATATGCATCATGTAAATACAATCCCTTAGTACAGAGATTTTCATCGTTATATTAATGCAAATATATCGTTCAAAAAAATTAATATTTTATTCAATTTGCATGGGATAAATCAACTTGTAAATTATGTAGGCATATGCAAATATAATATTTTGTATTCATTTTGTTTTACTGTGTGTATACTGTGTGTACATCACACTCATATATGCTTATCGCTTTAATTTAGATTTCCCTTTTCATTTAATTAATAGCGGTCAATTTATTTAACAAAATTGATTCATAATGTTTTTTTGGTAAAGTGGGAGTAATATAAAAATATGTAAATTAAAATTGTATTTATCTAAATATTTATAGAGACATATAGAAAAAAATATTACAATACATGGAATAAAATTTATATCAATACTTTAATAACAATTCGACTGAATATTGTTTTCATTTTATAAAAAGAAAAACTCATAGCTATTGTATACCACTAAGGTATATATTATATTATACCATTATACCATAGCAAGCAGCTATCCATATGGGTTTATTTAATATACTATATAAAGTGATTTTTCTACAGAAAAAAATACTTTTCGTGTTTATATTTTGCGAACATATAAGAGCTCAAGATATTTTTGACATAAATATGGAAACTTGGCCTTGTTAGAATGAAGCTAAATATATTTTCTGCGTTCTCCATAGCTAGTTAACAACAAAACAGATTTGAACATTTTTCATTTGATTAAATAAACATATTCTACTAACGCTTTTTATCAGCAATAGTGTATTTTATAGAGAGGTTTATTCTGGTACCCTCTATTTATTCTGGTAGCCCTAAATTGAAGTGAAAAACTAAGTACATACTATGTGTGTGAGTTACACAATAAGTTCATTTTAGTTCTTTCATCTAAAAAGAAATCTGGCCGTTAATAAAACGATTAAAACATCGCTCAAAAAGGACTCTATTTTTATAATGCAGTTTTAAAATGTTTAAATATGAAAGACGGAAATGTTTAAACGTTCGAGTTTGTAGTTTTCTATAAATTAAGCATACCCATCTAAAATGTAAATTCTACAATTATATCATTGAATTCTACTATTTATATTGGGGCAGTGCCTAAACTCAGTGTACATATATTTGAACCAAAACTTGCATGAGTGTATAAAAAAGCGGTTTCTCTTATTATTATTATTATATTTTATTGCTTTTCATATTTATCAATATATTGAATGTATGCTGTGCAACTGTTAAGTTTTCTCTATTGATATATTGTCGAAGTTTTTGAAAATAAAACTTCGTATTTGAATAACACATTTCTAATGGGTTGCACATATTGTAATATGAAATATCCATAGCAAAGATTTTTGCACATACATGACATTTAATCTGTTTTTGTAAATTGTTTTTCCATGTGTCTTGTCATTTGGAAACGGATTAAAAAAATGCCCTCCTAAATAAAAAATTTAAACAGATTATAAATTTCTAATAATGTGTGTTTTTTAGCATAAATTGCGATTAGAGATATATTGTTCCGCTTATTTAGTGCACTTCGGAACCGATTATAAATATGGTTACTCCAATAAATTCACCATGACAAAGTTAAAATTATATGAATTACAAACATTTACTTCAATGTTTATTTTATTCTATAATGATAATTTTTCAAGAGCATCAAAAAATGTAAAACGTTAAAATTAGAGAAAAATATGTATTTGGGGCAGAAATCAATATGTCAAATATTGAAGAGAATTACAATAAAATGAGTTTCACAGGATTTACTATTTTAAAGTTATTATTTATTCAAAATATATGATAAATTAGGGTTGATGAAGGTGATGAAAGTCAAAATTAAACATATAAAATTGTTTGTATTATTTGTTATTTAATCAATACTTTAGTAATAATTATCTGATCAATATGTCGTATATATATAAGTTTATATAGAAATCATTTGATGTTGTATAAATACAATAATATAAATCTTTAAAATTACACTTTGATTAGTAGTCATTTTTCTACATAAGTGGGTTCCAAACGCTGTATAAGGTATTGATTGCTCTTAAAATTGGTAACTAAAATAATTTTAATCGATTTTTATTTATAGCTTCGTATAAGGCATAAGCACTGAAGTTTCTCAGGGGGTGAGGGAGTAAACATTTGATCAAAGTATATAAAATGTTCAAATAAAAAATGTATTGTCACAAATAATTATATATAAATAAGGATGTGGGTTGAAGATGATGATTTTATAGTATGTCGTCAGGATCATGGTCATGATTCTCTTCGCATTATGTTATGCTATATTTAATCCAATAGAAACAATATAATATATATATTATATCATATTATATGATATTATATCATATGCTATATTACATAATGTATTATCATAAAAATGTTATAAAAACAAGTGTAGGCCAAATAGCACAGATTTTAGTTAACTTATGAATTTAGTAATCTAAATAAAGAAAATCCGTCATTTAAACCATAGATTATCTAAAACTTCATTATGAAAAGTTACTCAAATTTTAAATATTCAAATTATTTTCGTTATATTAATGACGAAAAAGTTTTAAAACTTTGTTTTACTAAGTATATTAACTAATATGTATTCATTTATTTTGAAAGAATATAAATATTATAAAATTGCCAAACGTTATTCATATAAAACTTTATTCTAAGACATATCCCTATTTAATCAATGCCAAAAAGTTAATCAATTCCCTATGATTAAAAGAAGCGAAAAGCAGGAAATATTTTGATTATTTTATGTTGTCTGTTAAAAATGAATACTCAGTAATATCTTTCTTAATAAAGAGTTCTTTCATTTACGCTATTTAAACTGTTTCAATTTATGAAGTAATTTTCTATTTTAGTTTATCTAAAAACAAATAACATCTAAAGTCACGTTAAAACATGATTTGTGGTTAATATCAACCAATTATACAAGTATCGTACCAAACGAAATGTCGCATTTATATAGAAATTTATATTTATCTATAATATAGCTAAAATTATTCGAAGAATTTAAAAACATTAATTAACCACGAATATTAAACATGTTTTCAAAAGTTTTACTCTTCGTTTCTGACACCACGGCTCATGGTGTCAAACGATTAATTAGTGCTGAAAATAAACATGAACGTGTTATGTGGGGTATGTTCATTTTAGGTAGCATGTGTGCATTTGGATACCATCTTTCAACTCTAATCGACCAATTTCTCTCTGTACCGACAACAATATCAATTAAAGTAAATAGTATTTCATTCGAGCCTCCTGACATACATTTCTGCAATGATATGATATTCTCGGAATCATTTATGATTGAGAATGCTACCGAACGGTACTCTGCAAGATCGAAAATCGATGCCATCACACAACCTTTGAAAGATGTTATCGATGAACTGGATAAAGAAAGAAATCAAGGTGGATATCAAATGCCAGAAACAATGTGGGAAACAATTCCAGCTAATCTTTTTTATGAAGCATATGGTCACCGTATTCATCAAAGCATTGTTGGATTTGTGATTAATAAAGTGGTGATGCAGCCAGGAGATTCGGTATTTGATACAATTCCGAATTGGAGGCATTTTACCTGCTTTAGATTTAGACCCAAAACTAATTATTTTACAACACCAGGCAATAAAATAACGGTATATTTATATATTGACAGTACTCATACCACGAAATCTAACACATCATTTGGACAAATACCACTTGTTGATATGAATTTTTTTGAAAATCCTGACCCCGATGTCAGCTCTGGATTTGTTGTTTATTTCACTCCTAAGGATCATTACCCGTTTCTGCAGTCACCGCATGTTGTTGCAACGCCTGGCTTCAAAACAACAGTTGCTCTTTCAATGAATCGACATGAACTTATCAGCAAAGCTCCAAAATCATATTGTGAAGATAAAATTATTACTACAACATATGGAAACATTGTGTTTCCTCCGACGAATATTACCTTTACAGATGGAGGCTATGAACACTGCCTTCAAAGAAAATTTCACGAAAGCAGCATAACAAATTGCGGCTGTATTTCTCACATTTCCCCGCAAACGTTGGATCTCATTTCGAAAAATATACCTTTTTGTGCAAATCTTACTCAGCTCGTTCAGAAGTTTAATAATATAACCGAATTAGGTATATTAAAGATTGGAAATAACTGAAAATTTCAATTTAAGCTACTATGTATTCATATATATTTATATTCATATGCACAATATATGCAAAATATGGTTACCATATCAGATTTTGTTTTTAAAGATGACAAGTTTGATGAATTTCCTTAATTTGTTAATTTACGATATCATTTTAAACATAACTTTCCTTATTATTTAATATTCATATATAATAATAAAAAAATAAAACTATTACAAAATATATATAAATCACTGGAAATATGTTTAGCAGAAGAGTCTAGTCTGTTTTTATTACAGGGCACATTGCAACAGTCAAAATTTTTTACACCTTTACTAATTTAGTTAAGAAAATATTTCAATATATTTCAACATAAGAGAATTTGACACTAATTATAGTGAATAATTTAAATTTGCATATTTATTTCATATATATATACCAATTCAGTTTGAGCTAATAATGATTATAAATAGTTTCACATTATATTCGTCTATATAACAGTTCAATTTATTTATATGTTTAGTGCTCGAACTGAAAAAACGGCACGATTGTATTGAACTCCAATTACAAAATGTTGCACAAATAACTCAAATGTGTCGCAAGGAAACCGCCTGTCATCGCAACGATTATACTGTTTCTTGGACTCTTTCCGGTTACCCGTTTACTCCTAACCGAATTCATCGAATTTTTAAAAATATGATAACGCATGTTTACAACGACCGGAAATTGAACAATCAGAGCGTACCTGGTTGGGACGAATTCATTTCTGCTTTCAATAAAGGTGAAACTGTACCCGTTTCTAAGCTGAGTAATAATTTTGCCAAGGTATGTAATAACTATGTTATTAATGTTTTTGATTTTAGAATTTTTTTTGTAGATTTAGCAATTACCTAAATGTATTCAATGATCTGAATAAATTTCATGTTTTTAAATAAAATTTAAAAATTAAAGAATTAACAACATGCATGCTTAAACATAAATATAGTCATATAACAATGTGTGTTTCGTTTTTTAAATTCATTTAGGTTGTTAGCATAAATTTGTAAAACTAATATATATATAAAAAGCTTCAAATTATAAAAATTTCTTAATTTTTTTAATTTTCTTTACACAAAATTGTAATGGATTATATATTCTATTTTGTTAATAATTAAACTGAAGAAGTTGAGTATCAAATTAACGAAATATATAAATCATATCTAGGCTAAAACTAAATATATGTGCGAAATCATTTTTTAAATTTCTAACTGTAAACGACAAATTTAATGTGAAATATATTTTTAAACCAAAATAATTAATTTGTACTTACATTATTGAACTATGACACAGATTTTCAATTAAAAATATTAACGAATAATTATTATCTTATTATGGTAGTAATTATCTTGCATGATTTAAACATTCTTTGTGTTGTATTTGTAATCAGTAGTTGAGTTAAGAACCTACCACAGTATAACACAACATTTTAATTCTCTATATCAAGATAATCATAGATTAGTGTTAATATTTAATTGACGCCGACATTTTTATAATTAAATGTAGATGTATTTATTTATTGAGATATCTCATCGAGTAAGATTGTATATTCATCACCCACATTTTACAATTGATCTCAAATTTGGCAATAAAATTTTTAAACGTTTGTAAAATTATATTTTTACAATATGATCAAGCAGTCTTTTTGGATAAATAAAAATTTATCAAAACATATAGCAAAAAGTAAACTAATTGAACTAATAACATTCAAAGAGAATTACTTTTTGTTTCTTACAATTAAAATTAACAGAATATAAAAATTAAAATCCATTTCAAGACTTTAACTTTTGTTTATAAAACTACATTACTTGAAAATACATTATAAAATATTCATTGAAACTGATTGTATATTTGATTTAATTAAAACGTATAAATATTATTTTTAATTGACATAAACTTTTTTTATGTTCCCCATTATATTTTGACAGATTGTCATTTATGCTCAAGAAATCAAGAGTACACTTTTTGAAGAAGAAGCGACTTATCGGTTTAAAAATATATTATCGGATATTGGAGGTATTTTGGGTTTCTATCTCGGAGTCAGCGTTCTCACTGTATGCGAAATTTTTGGATTGCTTTTGCAGCTGTGCAGTGAATCGTCATCAATATCAGCTCTTCAAGATAAAGATTCAAAAAAGAGGAACACTGATATATCACCAAATGTTATACCTAATTAAGGAAAACACAACATGATCCTTTTAATCCTCTTTTGTAAATCGATAATACGATTACCATATTAACAATAAGGATAAAAACTTTAATTTTAAAATGTAACTTCAATTAGAGCTGTTATTTAGGATAAAATAATTTCTATGTGACTTCGTTGTCTTCATAAGTATTCATTAAGTAATGTATTAAGATATTATGTATATTTAAAGTATCAAAATACTAAATTATAATCTATACTGCAAAACAAAATGTGACTGCTTATATGTAAATGCTATACATGCAATTTAATAAATCTTTAATGTTTTTGTTTATGCGCTTACTAAAATAATAGACTCAAAGTTTTGGAAACAACCTTTTAGAGCACATTTATAATTATTCATTTATTCAACTAGGTATAGAATATAGAATATATAGAATATAGAATATATATAAATATATTTTCAAAGTCGTTTTCTTAATTTGGATCTACCTTTTTTTAGATAAAATATGTTGCTTTGTTCGCTGCATCACACTATTACAGATATTTGCGCACGTTGTGTATTTATAGTGAAATCAGTAAATCGATTTTTTAAATAATTAATAACACAGTTTGATCCACTACAATATGGCTGACGTTTTGCTTGAAAGTCCATTATATATATTTTTTATTCGCAAATAATAAACACATATAAAATTTACTGGTTAAAAAAACTTAAAATTTTAACATCCGAATATTGTTAAAGAAACTTTACAAATTAGTATATATATGTAAACTTTTTGATTTACTTCATAGCAGATTTATATTTACTTTTTTTATCAGAATCGAAGGTGTTTCACGCTATTCAGTTATAATTTGTTGAAAATTAATAAGCTACTTTTCGTACGTATTTTTCAAATTATTTGAACATTTTCTAAATTTCCTTTTTTTGGAAACTTGTCATTTTCGTTTCATGATAAAGAAAAGGAAAAGCATGATAAAGACGGATGATTATTATTAGCATATTGATTTTTTCAAAATAAATTATACCTAAACAGCTAGTAACGCATTCTTTTCTAATTTAACCACAGGTATTGATAACAAAATGAAACAAATGTTACTTCATAACAATTTCTATTTCTACAAATTAGTTTTATAGTCATAATAATGTCAAGCAATAAGTACAAAAGTAGATTCTATCATGCTCTATCAATAAATATAACACCATAAAGTTGTTCAGCGTATTTAAGGTACCGTAATGCTTTACAAGCCATAAAGAGATTTAAATGTTATATCTTTAATTACATGCTTAAATAATAATTCATTTGTTAATTTATAGAAATATTTTTATAATAATTTATAAGTTTAATCTTTTTTAATAATCACTTAGAATTAATTCTTATAATATATTTCTTTAATTTAAATACTTTTCAGTGGCTATAATAATATAATTATAACTAAATAATATCAAAGTAAATCTTTTTAAATAAAGGATGTAAACGGTGTATATCTGATTGATGTAATTTCAAAATACAATATTGGTTAATACATACAAAAATGGTGTAATAAATGTTAAAGTTGACAATGCTTTGCTAACATTGAAGGAGTCAACATATCTTTGAAACTGAAATGAATTATATTACTAACTTATTTTTTACTAAATAAATACAGATAAATAAATATTGTTCATCCAGTGAGTTTATTTTTTATATATAGTTTTCTTTATCAAGGCTACACATAAGTTTATATATTAAAATAACATAAAACAACTAATAAGGAAAACAGTTTATATACAAATACTGAAATAATGAAAGTTTTATTTCGTTAAACACTTTTGATTCGGAAATAAATTTAAAGTCAAATTCACTGAGCTGATGGACAACAAACAACAATTACAAATTCTACATCTCAGTTATATATGACTTAAATTCCTATATTCATTTATAATTACCAGTTCTACATCTCCGTTATATATGACTTCAATTCATATATTCAGTGATTCTAAAAATTTAAAACACTGAATAGTGATACATGGAGAAATAAATATTTTAAAAAATTAATTAAGCAAAGTATTATCATATATAGAATGTTTTTTTTCCTATAATAAGTGGTTATAATATTTTTAACTATTTATTGTTTTGATTTTAGTGTTCAATTTATATAAATGTAGATAGTATTTTGTATTAATGTTTTCAGTTTTATGTTTTTATAATATATTAAATGATGTATTATGCTTGGAAAAAAACGAGATCTAGTGGTGTGTACAGGGGGTGTTCCAGGGGTTGTGAAACCCCTACCCACTTCAATTAATATGGGAATTGTTGTAATAAATATGATAGAAATGTAGAATTGATCATCTTTATTAGTAGTATAGGAAGAGTGGATTCGACCGCAGTTATAAATAGATTTGTGAGTCATGGCTAAAAATAGACCATACC
>JAUZND010007779.1:0-10202 GCA_034780555.1 Coelogynopora nodosa | reverse complement strand
CTTTACTATATAAGTTACTTCTTTACTATATAAGTTACTTCTTTACTATAAAAACACGTAGTTATATTTTGACACCTATCGGCCACCATATCACACTACTATACCGTACGTAATATCCATATTATGGATCTATAGTCAAATTAATCGATAGGTATGTGTTTCTATAGGCTATACGGTTTTTTGATTATGTAAATCTTCACGCGAATCAAGCACAGAAAAAGTAGAGATTATAAAGAGACGCCAAGTTTGGTAATGATCGTAAAAACAGGATTGAAAATTGGATTTTGCATGGGACAGAACCGTTGTTTTAGGAGACAGTAAAGGGATATCGTACGTTCTTTAAAATGATATATTTGCTGAACAGCTGAAGGGTCTATTACTGCAAAATATAAATTGCTGTTTTCATTTTAAAGTTGCCCATTTTAAACCAATGCAATAAATAGTACATTCCGAAATCAAAAGTTCTAGGTAGCTTTCATATCATTAATATATAAATGTTGATTTAATTAGATAAATGGGAAGTATAATTATTAATATATTTATCTTAATTGTTGTCATGTACTTTTCTATAACAACACCAATGGTGTTTAAAATAAAGTCAATGAGAAGTTACTATTTCGCTGTCAAATACAAGTGTAGAATTTATATCCATATACCCGATATTAGATAAACTATAACTTAGGATCAATACTTTTTATAAAGTTCACATTCTATTTAGTTACTTTTTTGTGATTATTAGCTTCTAATGTTGAAATATTACAACTTTTATTGAATGCTTTCCACATTGAGCTGTTAAGTGGACAACTATATCAGTCAATAAAATGGTAAATAGTTTTCCTTTGAGAAATCGATCTCAAATAAAGAAATTAAAACAGTAAATGTATAATAAGAAAAATAAATAATTGTATTTAATAACAAATCCTATTTCAGTTATGAAAGACAGTAAAGTAACTATTACAGTTTTGATATTTACACTAAAACAAAGTGGAATAGATTTATAATCTTTAGTTTAGTAAATACTAAGAATTTGTGAACATACATTATATACAATATTACTGCATAGAATAGAAGACACCTTTATAAAACAATTTGTTAGAATACCAACCACGTAACAGATAAATATTAAAGAATGTTATTTACACAATATATATTCTCAAGTTGGTGCATTACGCAATGTTATACATCTCAAATATGAATCAGATAATGTTTCGAAGGTTTCATTAATAACATGTTACATGTTGCCAACAATCCTGTACATATATACTTGACCCATGATGGTAACATCAAGAGAATCATACCACTTATGCAATCAGCACTATTGAATTACAAACAACAAGCTACTTGTTAATGTATGTAAACCTGACAATGACCCATTGATGAGATTATCAGAGTATGGCCGTGTTATAGCTCACTATAAGTACACTTATAACCTATTGACCTGCCGATAGCATACAACACAGCTGAAGTGTGAAGGAATAACACCTGAATCTATTGGTACATAAACAACACTTGACTCCAAGGAATGTTACATACGGGTGTGTTCCTTCTGTTTAGGTCAAATAATATCTAAACAAAGTTATAGATGGAAATAAAGGCATTATGCGCGCGTACCCACCAATATAAAGATCCTAATAATAAAACGAGATACTATATATTTGACTAAAACTAATGAGTATAATAATATAATGTATATATGTTAAACAAAATAACGAGAAGGAAACACGCATCCTATAAAGGAACACAATCAAAGACATATTTAGATCTATTTTGTCGACAATATTGACTTAATATTCTTAAAAATTCCACATTATGATAATAGAATGAGCCGTCCTGTAGCTGATGTATTTCGTTGAGCTTCAGCTAAACAAGAGGTCCTTCCGTCAAGTCAAGGAAAGCTATATGAAGTAGATTAGCCGATGTTAAATGCTATAAATTCAGTTGACATATATAGGCCTATGCTGTAGACTGAATGCAAAACATTTAAATACTATAATACAATACCTTTTGATGATCTTATCAAGTGAAAATTATTAATTATAGAACTAGAAGAAAAACTAACTTTATCACAATTAACGAGTGTCTTCTTGAGAAATAGCTTTCAAAATGCGATACATTTTAATTTAATTCTGTTGGTGACGGTTCATATATAGTTTAAATATAGCTTTAATAAATTTTAAAATATTAAGTTTTTAACATTTTTCTCATTTATATAATTTATTTTCAATTAATGATTTTGTTTACAATACTTAACTTTTTATAACTAATCCAAATTGTCACTTATATTATAGTTTGGATTCAGAGTGAACATTTGATTACATTTTGCTTTCATGAAATGACAGGATCGAGCACCACCGAGTTTTTGTTCTGACTTTAAGAGTTGCGTACATTTTTTAATCAACATTTATGGAGAGAGAGAAAGAGACCATCAATTTGTACTGAGTAGATTATACTATCCGATATGCTTGAGAATATAGTGCTAATCGGTTACACGTCAAAACATCACCACGACATAACGTCCCCAAGATTAAATATAACCAAAATTGACGGATTCTGTGATTCCTCCGTATAGCTCCAGGGGGACGAACTTATTTTAATTATGTGTCCCTCCAATAATTATATTGAAACGAATAAACAAACTTTTATGTAATTTAATGAAAAAGTCATAACTAAATATATTTTTTAATACAAACGTTTGTGTATTCGTATTAATATAAATATTAAATGGACAAATAATTCCTCCCTTTAGACGGACGAATTTCAATTTTTTCAAATTTATTATTATCTATTTTATCGTGGTGACGTTTTGTCGTAACACCTGCTAATCGATCGGATCCAATATGCATAAAATAAAACAAGAATTACACAGGCTTCAGTCATATAAATATATAGAATAGACTATTCTAAGAGATACTACTACAAGTAGTAACACGAAATAAAATTGTAAAACGTATAACAAGATTAATTTCGAATAGTTTGTTAACTGATATTCTAATAATAGATAAATACTCATTTGTTATTGTGGATAAACTTGCACTAAAACTGCCAGAAATAATAAACTATTACGATAAGATTAAACTGATAACAAGGACAAGTCGCAGAAAATATAATTTAATTAAAGTATTCGAAGAAGTTTTCCCTTCTACTCATTCTGTACATTCAGAAAAGATTAATAATATAAAACAAATTAGAATGATTTCAATTTTTGGGTTTTTAGAGCATAATAATCGATTTTGCGAAAATATTTAAACTGAATGTTCAAAATATCTTCCAGTTTTGATATTGTGCTGGTAATTAAAAATGTTGGGATAAACAATAATAATTAGGTTACTTTTTATAAATCAACTGGTTTGATTGGCATCATGCTTGGATATGGTGGGGAATTTTCGAGAGCAAAATTAATAAATCAAAGATGGCCCAGTGATTTCATCATCCTCTGTTCAGATATAAATTTATATACATTTCTCGATAACTGAATTAAAAAGAACTGTACATCACAACGGCCACATTTGAGTGTGAAGGCGAATGTAAGACCAGACACAACCAGGTATTTGATGATCATTACGTAACAGTCTGTTTCTCAGTGGGGAGGGGAGGAGGGGTGTGTCTTGCTATCCGTCAATAGGTTCTTACAGTCATCAAATCAATCTGGAATTTCAAAGTATCCATAATAATCAAGCATCTATAAAGATATAGAAGTTAACACTCATAAAAGGACTCGAACATTTAAGTGTTTACTGCATAGGTGAACACTAATTAGGCCATAAAAAGGCACTAAAATGGGCCAAAATCAGTTTTAGCAATCTAGGGTCCATTAACGTAATGTATGATGTACACAGGGTTCATAATAAGGTCACACAGGGTCCATAATAAGGTCACACAAGGTCCATAACAAGGTCACACAGGGTCAAAAATTTTTGGCGGGTGGGGGGGGGTGGGGGCATTGTTCCCGAAACGCACCTCACCTACTACTTACATACATTATCAGCATTTTCTATTTATTTCCCCATTTTATTCGCTCAGTTAACAACTCTTCCTTACACATATTATTAGGTCACACAGGGCCCATAATAAGGTCACACAAGGTCGAAAAGGGTCCGCATTAAATCCGGTCAGACAACGACAGCCCCTCAATCTGCTCCTCCACTGCAGCCGGCTTGACAACACCCCCCCTTCCTCCCAGCACACCAACCAGCGCCCCTCCTCCTCCTTCCTCGCCCGGAGGTGAACTCTCATCGGAGGCCTGATGGAACCACTTGTCCACCACAATGTAGGTCTGATCCGACGTGCTAGAACAGCAGCTCGAACTACCGACAAGCTGCCAGCCATGCTCGCGCAGTCGACAGGCCCACTCGAGCCGCGAGATACTGGAGTCGGAGTTGAGGTAGACATCCTCGATGCTCCCCCGGCTCCAGGCCGTGTAGAAGGGGTTGATGTTGCACCAGAGCGAGGGGCCGGCCGTAGCCTCCGCGGTTCCCCCGGTCTCTCCACCGATACCCCCAGTAGTAGGGGCACCCCTGGCCCCACCACCACAGGACCCTGTGCGCTGGAACTCTTCACGGAAGGGGGACACCTGGTTGTGGACACGAGATGTGCGTGTAGAGTAGATTTGATTCGATCATTTTAATTTTAATATTGTTTTTCCAGACTGTATCCAGAATATGTATATTATTAACTTTTGAACAAATTAATGATCTGTATTTTTATTCAATGAAATAAAAAAATCAATACATACTTGCATGAAAATTGGGAAACCTTATTTTTCTTATCAAAAATTAAAACGTTATGAGCTATTCATAATCCAGTATGTGCAAGAAATATATTAAAATTAAAAGTAGTATAAACAGGTGTATTTCAATATCATATGATTTTAACAAAATATTAAATTAGATCCAGTTTTATGTATAATAAAAGAAAGCTGTTTACTAAATATGGCTGGTAAAGACAGGTTTACCAAAGTGGAATTCACTACCTGAGCTTTCAACGTTAAAAAAGTAAACATTTCTAATTACCAACTTTAGACGATTTGGAAGGAGAGAGAGAGAGAGATAATTATGTTACGCATCCCACTTCTAACAGTAACATCACACATTGTACCCCACGCTCCAGCTAAGCCTCCTCACTCACTCACTTTGCACAACTGCTGCATAGGCCCCACCAGACTGGTTGAGATGTGGAACCCCCGGAAGCAGATGATACTGTCCTTCACCTCCAGATAGACCCCCTTCTGCCCCCCAGACTGCCTGTGCACCTGGCGAGACCGCTCCAGCGCCTCAATCATCTCCCCAATCTGATAGAAGTCTGCCTCCCGGGCCAACGCCTCGAACTCGGCTCCCCCAGGCCCCCCCGCCGCCACCGTCAATTCCCCAGTACGCAGGAAGTTGAGCACATGGCGGAACAGACCGCCGTCACGATCGATGAATATGCGACCATCGGCGGTGGTGCGCGAGGGTAGACGACCCGAGAACATGGCACCCAGCATGGAGGAGGGGTAGCGAGTGAGGGTGGTGAGGGAGGTGGTGTAGGGCAGACCGCCCACGCTTAGCTGGATGAGAGGGGGGTCCGTTGGTGCGGTCTCATCTGCGTCGTTGCTGGGGGAGGCTGTTGACTGGGTCGGGGTTAGGGTGTTCTCTTGCAGGTGATACTGATACGATTTTATAAATAGTATTAACTCAAAATGCAAAGATAACGGGGGATCAAATTGGCCCATCGATGTTTAATCTTTTACTGCTCAAAATTTACTATAGTCATCACTCCGAAATTGAAAGTAGCTTCCTAGTGTATTTCAGATTGAATAAAAATGTTCGAACAGTACAATGGAAAACTTGACGAAGTAAAGCAAAATATAAAAAGATCTAAGATAGCCACTTTTAAGACATTTTAAAATTTTCAAAAAGAATTGAAGGTTTTCATGTTAAACTTTCTTTGACACTCACATCCTTATAAACTTTTTTCTTCCAACTAATTAGTTTGACTCTTACTAATAGTAATAACTAGTATGATATAATCAGTGATCAGAAATAGGCTAATAACAGTTGTAAAACGTTGTCTAGCTCGACTTTGTCGCTAAATATACAGATAAATAAGCAGTAATGATCGTCAACTAACGAGTTAATAAAAAATGACGATATGTTGTATGTAACGTGACGGATATCTAAAGTATAAACTAAATTAACAGTCAATGCATACTTCCGCGTATAACAAAATTAACAATGGCACAAGTTTTGAAATTTTGAGCTAAGAACTGTTTCAACGCAATTGAGACACGTACTCTTAAAAAAAGTTCCAAATTAAAGTTATTATAATATATATCGTATTATCATATCATAATCCATAATATATACATTAATTAATAGTTGCACATTTCTAACATTTCACAGGTAAAGGTAATATGAATACAGCGCAACATTGTCTCTTATATCTTCAATCATCTTTTCAATATAAACATCATGTAAACAACTAGGCAACACAAATATATCCAAACCTGATCCGGTTTACAATCGTCCGCCTGTGAAACGACATCATCTGACTTCTCAATCAGAGGCAGCAGCTCCGGCAGATTGTAGTAGTGCAGATCTTGCCTTAGCAGACTCAACATGATTGGGTTTTCCATTGGTGCCGACAGGAGACGCGTCTGATACCGAATCAGGTCAAGCACGCGCTTGAATATCTTAACATTGCGATCGATAAAGATAAGACCGTCGTTGTCCTGGTTGTGTCTGAGTTCCCCATTGGCCAACTTCCAGAGCAGACTGTTGGGAAACTGTTTCAGGGTTTGTCGGTACACTTGTACCACCTTTCCGCCCACATTGAAGGACACAATGCTGCCTCCTCCTGGACTGTCCATTGGCAGCGATTCTGTTCCTTAAATAGTGCCACGCTTAATGAAGAGAATTAGAATAGGGCACACGGAAAACTAGTAAATGAAGCATTTCAATTATATGAAAAGTCTCTATATTACATAGTGATCAAAATTCCATATAATAAATCAAATCTAACATTTGTTTTATTAATTATTTTCATCTTTGTATTGAAATTTATAATGTTATATTGTCACAGTATGAATTGTAAAAGAGATGTCAGAATTTGCATAACACTGTGAAGAGAATATTACTCTCATTATGTTAAACCTTATATTACACACTATCATATACTAAACAATCATATACATACATTTATTTACACTAAATAATTTAAAACAAAACGTATATGAAAAATATATTTAAAGTATCTGCCATATACAATTTGCAAAATTTACTCTACAATACTTGAATTATGTTGTTTACTGTAGGATTCATAATGACTCCAGTTTAATTCAAGAATAGACCCGCAAAACAATGGTTCTACAGATCCGCCATGATAAGGTAAAACATTGCATCTGCATATTTAAATATTTCGAGAAAATGAAATTTTCTGTTTCACTTTCCCATATTCGTAGGCATATAGCGAAAGATAAAAATTCTTGTAAATAACAAAATATAACTCACATTTATTTTATATGTTATATTACACTATAAACATCTAGAACCCACACCTAACTCAATTTTGTTAAAAATGAAGACCTAACATTTTATCTTAGCATGGCAGTGATATTCCAAACAAAAAATAATAAGTTGGTTTTATTGTGATGTAAAATAATGGTATGATTTATCTGGATGGTTATAAAAACATATTGTACAAAAGTGTAACAGAACCTTGAATAATTATAAAATTGCAGCATTTTAAATGTGTTAAGGTAACATTTAACTAAGTTGGTATATTAACATTTATTAATAAAAATATAGTTTTAGTTTATTATAAATAAAAAAGAGATGTTCATAAACTGAAGATGTAACCAATAAACATATATCAAATAAATAATAAGCAAACTAAACATCCAAGAAACCATGATAAGGTATTCACCTAGAATAGGAGCCAATGATAGAAATATGATGTAGAGACACTTTTAAAGTCATTAATGAAGTCATCATTAATGAAGGGAATTAATAATGATAATTAACAAAAAAAAGAAAAGATGCCATATGTGTCCATACAATAGACAAAGATAGAAAAAGCAAATGTTAAATTTATGTATATATGTTGTCTGTATTTTGTAAACATAAAACATTATTATTTATATATTATATCTAAACAAGGTTAAGAACCTGTTAGAACAACCTTACATATTGCTCCATATATATTAATTAGAATAATTGAAGTAATTTTCCTGTAGCTAAAAAGTGTCATATTATCTGACTATTTTCCCTATATACTACTTTGGGTGTTAACATATATAGTTTAAATATTTAATATGCATAACACATATATTGTAGTCCTTTTTATAATTAGTTTAAGCATAAATATGATGAATATATTAAATAAACAAGTACAATTTGTGCCACAAAATCTACCAGAACTATTAAAAGTTGACAAGTTGCAGTCAATGAACAGCATGGAGAAAGGCTCCACCAAACTTCAAGACATTTCACATGCGCTACAATCATGAATCTGTGAAGAAGATGATGTGGTCAAAACATTGTTAATTAAAACTGTAATGAATTTTCTCTTCATTCTTATTTGATGTATTTGTGTGTTTTTGGCTAGTTTTGGATAATATACATTTTTTAATCAGTATCACAGTATAAATAAATAAAAAATGCATTTTTTTGCTCACAAAAAAGTTCAAATGCATGAACAGTGTAATCAATTAAATTTAAGTAATAAATACTCTAATTTATAATAATAATAATATAATGGAAATAGGTTATAAGTGATAAATATAAATAATATAATAATTTTTTAAATATTAAATAAAAATTAATTAATATATGTAGTTTATTAATTATATCTATATGAATTTTATAAGCATGTAACTTACAATTTATTTAATGTAAAAATTATAAGATAATTAATTTTTGCATGGTACTTAGTTTAATTATTACATGCTTAGTTTGAAAGCCTGAGCCATACAAACATTGAATTATATATTACTAGAGTAATAATATAGTGGTCTATGCATTGCATATATACTACTTTAAAAAATATGTTAAAATCATAATGGAGAGTTTGTTGGCACTGAGAAAAGAGTATTGCATGTCAAATAAACCCATTTAGGATAGATAGCTAAACATTAACTAGCACAGCTGCTTGCCAGGAATGTGAGAGTCCAAGGAAGGATAGGCTCAAACCTGTTCTGAGACAACGTCACCCCCAGCATTTAGTGAATTTTCCTTGATTTTTATTAGTGTAAATACACTTTCATATCAATATGATCATTTCATCATTCAGAAGAAAAAAAAAATCACAGAACAAAATGTAACTGACTACCTGTAACCTAATCCTGGAAATGAGAGGACATGCACGATTTACTACCAGTGTTAAATAAAAAATGAGAGCAACATATGAGCCTAGTTACCATCCACAATTCACACATCTTGTCCAGCATAACTGGGCCTACACTTGGGTGACTGTTGGTGGGAGCTCTAAGTTAATTCACCCTCAGCTTATGACTTTTTATAATTTGATATTGTGTGTGTTGTTATCCATTTTCATGTTTTTATATCACAATATATATTATCTGTTTATATATATAGTTTACTCTACCTAATCAGGGAAGGTAAAACACAAACAATTTTATTCTGATTAGCCAAAGTTCATATTAGACAAAAATTTATTATAAAAAATATATGATAATAATAATAATTTTAACACAAATATTAGTTTAAAAATATGATAATAATATTAATAATTGTTGCAATGCTATTTAATATAATACTAATTTGTGTTATTTTTTATTATTATTGATATACATTTATAATTACTAATAATTTTAGCATTAAAAAATATATAATTATTATTCTCACATTTTTTAACTAATATTAGTATTAAAACAAATATTACCACTAAATAATTTATGGTTGTAAACTGAAAGAATATCTTAACTTAGCCATGATTGAAAGTATAATTATAAACAATATAAACTATTAAAGATTCATGCATTACTGAAATACTTAGTCTAAAATAACTCATCCCAGAATTCCCAAATATCTATACTCATGTATATATAAATGAGTTGGTTATTTTTCGTTATTTCCCCGCCACTCTATATTTTTAATTCCGCAGTAAAAATATTTAATAAATTTATTTTACGGGATATTTTTAAAAGGGATATATTCTGTTTCCTTAAAAAAGGAATAAAGTTTCTGTAAAAGGGATATCATGTTTCT
>JAUZND010007778.1:0-10202 GCA_034780555.1 Coelogynopora nodosa | reverse complement strand
ATTTTATGTTTTTATTTTTAATTTTCTGTTCTTGTTTAATCTATAGTGACAGACAGTATGATTTCTCATATTATTGTAAACCCCGCTTCGATTCCTACTTCTGTACTTCTGCACATGATGTAATCCACCACAATTACAAAAATGTAGGGTGCCAAGGTGTCTCCTTGTAGAATGCCAGTGGTGATGTCAAAACTTTCGCTGGGTCCGTCTGGAGTGATGACATTGGCAGGTGTTGATGTACATGGCCATGATGAGGTTGACTATTTTTCTGGGTGTACCATAAGCAAGAAGTATGTCTTTTATTTTTGTGCGGGACACACTGTCAAAGGCTTTGGAAAAGTCTTATGAATGTTATCACACAATGATGGTTTTGTCTGATGGTGCATTCCTCTGTTATTCTTCTAAGAGCGTATATTTGTTCGATAGTGCTGCGGCTGGGCCTAAACCCATTTTGGTTAGGTCGTAGTAATGGATCAATATGAGGGTGTATTCTGTCAAGCAGAATTCTGTTTAAAAGTTTGGCTGTCAGTGACATAAGGGCGATTCCCCTGTAGTTTCCAGCTTTACTTGCATCTCCTTTCTTGAAAATAGGTACAATTTGTGAAGATAGCCATTCTGCTGGTGCGCATTCATTTCCGAATATCTCATTTTGGATAGGCAAAAGTTTTTGTTGGATTTTTGGAAGTTTGAGCAGTTCTGCTGGTACTTTGTCGGATCCAACTGCCTTACCTCTTTTAAGCTTGGTTGCTGCTGAATTAACTTCCATGGGAGTGAAGGGCTGGATGTCGATTGGCAGTTTGTTGAACAATGCAATTACGTCAATGTCTATGTCTGGTTCTCTGGAAGTAAGCAAGTCTTTGATGTAGTTTTCTAAGAGTATGACATGTTCGTAAGGTTAGTTTGCGGCAATAGTGCATGGTGTCTTTCTTTTTCGGCCTGTCAGAGTATTGATAGCTTTGAAAGCTTCTGTTGTCCTGTTTTCTTCACTGTAGCTTTCGATGTTGGCTGCAATACTAATACAGTATACTTCTTCATTGCTTGCATACAAATGAGAGAGATCATTGGTAGCGTTTTCGACTTGCCGTTTAGTAAGATCCAATGGAGTTGATCACCATGTTTGTTTACATTTGTTTAAAACAGTCTGTGTCTTTCCATGGTTTGCCCTTTATTTCTACCTTGATTGGTGGAAGGAGTTGTTTGCATGCTGCTTTTGATTCTGTGACTAAGTTGGTATAAGTGCTGCTGGTGATTCCTATTTTTGCAACAACCTGTTCTGCTATCTTGGGGTCGTTTAGATATGAGTAGTTGAGCCGTTTTTGTCTACCTGTGGTTTTTGTTGTTGCGTAGCGTAGTTGAACTGTTACTCGTAGGAGGCGATGGTCAGATTGGGGAGCTTCAGGTGAGTACAAACGACAGTCGATGATATAGTTAGTGAAGCGTTTGAGGGCTAAGCAGTGGTCAATTCGAGAGTGGACCCTTCCGGGACCTGTATGTGTGTCTTGGCTTTTGGGTTTCATTTTTTCACACATGGCTGAGAACAAGTCTAGATCACACATAAAATCAGCAAGCATCTCACTATTATTGTTAGCAGTCGTGTGAATGGGAAAAGTGGCGAATCTTGTGTCCAGGCGAGTGTTTAAGTCGGCTAGGATGTACAGGAAATCTCTGCGAGGAAGGTTTTCAACGTCTTGTTGAAGTTTTTCGTAAAACTCGTCTTTTGCATCTCTTTGTGCAGTGTTGGTAGGAGCATATACACTGAAAACGTGGGTTTTTGCATCCCCTTTCTTGCCGGTTGAAAACTGAATTTTGATGATATGGGAAGAGATTGATTCAACTCTGTGTATTTCGAAATAATAAATCCAGCCCCTCCACAACCCGCTTCGTCTGCTGAGGCAGGGTTCATAGTTTTTACTGAACCAATTTTCCATGACAATATCCTAATTTCCATGACATTTTCCATGACTTTAAGCAAAAATTTCCATGACAAATTGTAATTATTATTAGTATAAAAGTATCACCTGATCAGTTTATTTTTTTGCAATAATTTTTTTTGTGATTATGTAAATGTATTTTATGATATAAAAAGAAAATGAAGACACCTAAGTGCTCTGTTTTTCTGTCAAAGAGTAGTAGTAGCTCTTTAAAAATTGTTTGGTAAAAAAATTCTATACTGCATTTTAACCTTGTCAGCCTCTACCCCATTAAGCCAGTTGGTTGACACCAGATGTACTAGGGCATCATATAGAAGCTTTTCTTAATGTGAAATGTATGGTAGACTCATGATTTCCAGGTCTAAACATGCACAGCCATGGACGAATGAGTGCTTCAATGGACTATGGGCTTGCATGCTTTCATGAAGTCTTACTAATGGTAACTAGTCTTTGACTTCATTGATCACTGACTTTGCACCAAATCTGATTACAATCTTCTCTGGGTTAACTAGGTTGGCAATGTCCAATTGCAGTTTTACTTTATCCCTTTTCATTATTGTGGTGAAGATCAATTCTAACTGCTCATATAAAAATGGTATCAAGGGTGTTGTGCTTTTACTAGACAGATTTTTACTGACAGTCTACTTCTCTCGCCTGTATAACACTTTATTTGGAAGGTAAAAAAATCGAATATTTTACTAAGAATGGGATACAAAGTTTTGTGTAGTATAAAGGGAGCAAGCAGTGTCCAATTAAGAGCAGCTTGAAACAAAAATGGCGATAATTGTCTAAATATTGTGAAAATAAAAAAAGAGGGTGCAATGGTACCGCATAAAAGGCATATTTTAAATTAATAGTAACCCCAAATACTGAAAATGGTGGTGAACCCCAAAGGACTCTTACTGGTGGTGATGGTAGTCAACTATGAATCGGGTCTTCCCCCCTGATTTATTAATCAGGAAAGAAGAAGAGACAAAAGGATGCAAATGACTCTTATACTCTTTAACAATATCACACTCAATTAAGAAATTAATGGATTTTTTAATGGCCGTTGAGTCACAATGTGGAAGAGGTGTATTGATGATTTGTCTCTCACTGCCAGGTGGGCTCTTTGTAGGTAGATCATTTCTGTTGACTTTGACATAGGTAACCAGGTTAGTGTCTTGCTGAGGATTGCTTGACTGGTAGATCTGCTCATTTGAATTGGGTATCTTGTCCTCCTCATCCGAATCTGGTTGAGTCTGTGGTCTTCTGTCAGGTGGTCTATCAGGTATCGTATAGGCTCAAATATCCATCAGGTCTGGTTCACCCAAATAAATTATTCTGTTGTGCAATTCCTTGTCACTATCATCTAGGACAATGGTAGATTGGGAAGGTAGCTCTACGTCTGCTAGCTGTTCCTGAAGCCATTCCCTGATCATGAGTAGTGGTTTGTAAGAGGCCTCAGAGGAGTAGTGAGGCGACGTGACTCCAGACATGGCAGGGGTTGACATGAATATCCTGAAGAATTTAGTGAAGTTCACTGAGAAGAATTCAGCGAAATGTCTCTGGACACTATGTAATCATCAGGATCTGACATACAAGCCAGTGAGGATACACTTTGAAATACATTTTGAGTAAGTATTCAACATCATTAATAACCAAGACAAAGTATGACAACTTTGCTTTCAGAATATGATCAGCAAGCATTTGTTTCATAGTTAGTAATAAAAAAATTAAAATGTAAAAAAAATTCAGGTCTAGGAATCATTTTGCAGGAGTTTTGCTTGATTTCTGAAAGTTAAAAATTTTATAGGTCAGTTGACACCCTGCTATCATTGACAATACATTCAAATACTTTAAATATACAGTATATATAAATAATTTAAATACAGACTTGAAATAGACTCTTTTTGTGGTTTATATCAGTAATCATAATAGGCAGTCTCAAACAGGTCAATTTTAAGGGAAAAAACAACCACCTCTCAAGACCATGCTATGCTACTGTTGATAATTCAATTGAAATATAATAGTTCAGAACTATACTAAATAATAACACTATAAATAGTAATACCATTGTCTTAAAATTGTTAATAATAATGTATTATACAAATGAAATATATTTTACACAAATAAAATGTATATTCAAAAAACACTGAAATTCTAAATTGCTATTTTTTGTTAAATGTACAATACAATATAATTTGGAAGAATAACATAGCTTTCCAAATAAAAGAGCAAGTCCTTCAAACTAATGAACTACAAATAGTCATGAGTTACTGTTTAAATTATCGTATAAAAGTGTACAATATTGTATTAGTCATAAATAAAATATATATTTCAAAAACACTGAATGTGTCTGTCTATTGATATGTTTACAGTGTCTTGCCAGTTATGGACATCAAAATAAAGTCAAAATAAATAACAGTAATATTTAATAACTGAAAATAATGTTACACAACAAAATTAGAGTATATACAACAAAATTTGACTACCTGTGGCCACCCTGGTAAGAATTCATGCTCTGTCCAATGGTTCATGAACCAGCTGGACAAAGAAATAATAAAAATTGTATTGGACAAATCAAGAATAATCTTACAGTTCAATTAAAAAATGTACAAGAAGCAATATATAATAAAAATAAACTTTCCAATACTAAATTAAAACATTATGGACTTACATTTATGCAGTTATTTCAATGAAAATTGACCTTCACTTAATTTGATAACCACCTTTGCAAAATATTTAATGGAACTAAACACACTGCTCAAAATTGGCCTGAGAAAAATCAGGAAAATATCAATCTCTGTGGCATATGGCTATGCAGCAGAGTCAAAAATGATGCCAAACAATCAGGAACAATTGAACCCTATAAACATAATCAATAAATCAATGCAATTAATGCATAGAAACAATTAAATAGCTCTATATATGTGACCCTTAAAGATTGTATTTCATATAACAATAATTTTTGTCAATTGGTGATCCATCTGGATCCATCATGATTATATCAATAAATACATTTTAATATTTTCTTAATTTGTATAGAAATAATTGAAATACTCTACATATTCTTCGTACACAATATTTCACAAAATCATATTGATTAAAGCAATAATAATATTTTTGTATTGTCTATATTTTTAATACATGTATATCAAAAATGTTTTAGTTGTCATGCTTATATGATTTAATACAAATATAAACATTAATAATTTGTGATTCATACAGACATATTGGGGATTAATGATGATAGACAAATTATACTTTATATAATTATCTTTTGTATCTTATTTATATATAAAATAATTTTATCAAATGGTTTAATATGATTTTTTATTGTTATTATTGCATTAATTTATGATCAGTCCAGATGGATTAAGGATTGATGAGGAATAATTTATATAGTGGAAAATATATACTTGTAATTTTTATATATTTTACTGTAAATATAACTAAATTATTTATAAAATTTATAAATATGTATAAACTTTTATGAAGTGGTTTAATATCATTATTCCAGTTTATGTAATTAACATATTAAAATAATCTCTTAATCTTGATTATGGAATCACTAATATGTTATTGTGAAAACATATTATCTTTAATTGTGTATATGTGCTATGGCTGGATGGTTTTAACAAACCATTCAAATTTGTGATTTATCACTAATATACATAATAATGCAGTGTCTAAATCTCACAGATACCATGGAATATTATAGCCCAAAGTCTATGTTTTATGAAATACAACCCATAGTCTGTAACCCCTGGAAGGTGATATGGAAAATACACAAGACAGCATGACTTGTGCTATTTATAAATTTTGCAGACAAATTACAAGTGCAGTTAGTAAATGGTTTTAAAATTAGAAATTTTAGTGATAAATAATAAGTTATAGTGTAATAATTAGTTTATAAGATTTGATTAATAAATTACCTAAGATTATTTAATCATGATATGCTATATAAATCTTCAAATTTATGAAACAAGTAAAACTACATGAACTGCACTATTTATAAGTCATAGAAGAAAATTAATTGTGCAGTTGAATTTGACTTTAAATTGATCAAATGCACTTAAGATGAGAAACAATCTGGCTCTATTTATCAATTGCCTATTATGGTCTTATAAAAAAAATAGTAATAATTTGTAAGAAAATGTTCAATATTTGATTCAAAATATCTCATTTATATATTACATAGTTTTATTTATGATTGTTTAAAATTATTAAAAAATATATATTTTATATTTTCCGCATCATTTATAAATAGTTGCGCAAACAAGAAATTGATCAAACATGCAAGTTGCAGCTTGCACAATTTGTATATCGTACAAAACTTAAATAAGAATTAGAATAGGATGTGTTTTACTTAAAATTCCATTATGGAATGTGTTTTACTTAAAATTCCATTATGGAATGTGTTTTACTTAAAATTTCATCCTTGTAATTGTTTTACCTAATAGGTGTCCTGGGCCCATGGGATGCTGTGGGATGGGTTGAGATGCCTTTTACCTCCATGACCACCCCATTTAATGTTTGTTCTTTATGCTTTTTAAATTTATATATCCAATTAAAAGTATGATATATGTATATACATATAAATATGTTAGGTTTTTTGTTGGGATTATGGGGCTTATGTGTTGGATACTTTGTTGGTATTATGAGGCATTGCCATTGTCTGGAATTTGTTGGTATTATAAAACAAAGTTGTCTAGGACTCTAGGCTGACAATAACTCAGAACCACCCTCCCACCCTACCTTTGGCTTTATCATCGAGGAAAAAGAGTTTTTTCAGAAGTGGTATTTATTGTATGAAATGCATGTTAACATTTATCTATTAATGTAATGTATCAAGTAATGTAATACAGACAACTTGTAAATCATAATCCATAAGTAATAAGTTTTTTAGCAATGCAAAATATGTTTAAATTGTATTATTAATTGTTAAATTGTTATATATATAGGATAATTAATTAATTTATATCACATAGGAAATAGTCATAGATGCAGCTATATTATATATATGAAGATGTTATATGTCTGCCTATAGTCAGAAAAATAAATTCTAGGCTATGTATCCACCTAGCCCTAGGCTCGGTTATATATATTATATATATATAATAGCTAATATAAATATGAAAACACTGTTATATTATATTTGTATTAATTAATAATATATAATAGTTATTATTACTATTGTGCCCAATGAATAAAATACTATGTTGTTTTTATTGAGCTAAATATTTTAGGAAGACATATAACCTGGAAATAATTTTTCTGCCTAAATGTTCACCTAAAATATTTAGCTCATAAAATTAAAAACAACATACAGGGTTGCCACAGATCTATAATAAAAAAATTCCCAGAGTATTCCCAGAATTTTCCAGGTTTTCTAAGATTAAACTATTTTTAACTCAAATTAAAAATAAACAAACATTAACTATGTTCACCTTAAACCATGGCTATTTATAGTGGAGGCCTCCCAATCATGCGGGCAGAGGACTGGACTGGAGGCCAATGGAAAATATGACATTTTTGTTAATTTACTGATGTATGCATAAACACATAGTTATACAATAATCAATAATTGTAAAAAAAATAATCAATAGTTGTTGATTATTAGTGTAGTTTACTTAATTAGAAGCATTTTTATCATATGTTAAAAATAACGAAAACTCAACATTTGATCAAAAATAACTAATTTATATAACATATTCAATATATATACAAAATAACATATGTTTATTAATTCAAATTAGTGCTTAACTAAATTTCCTTACAATTACACATGTAGACAGCAAAAATACAATAACAAGAATCACCTCAGACAATGCAATGGTGTCCGGGATTGTCTTATTTGACTTATTAAATGCCCCAATCAGCATGCTTGGAATATGAAGTTATTGATCGGCTACTGCTAGTGCAGTCATTTTAATACACAGCATAACAAGTAAGACACTATTCTACTTAACTCAAGTCAGTCTTCTGCCAGTGCTAATGAATTCACACTGCTGATATTATTGCTTTTATTTCACCATCATCATTATAATCTTACAACATCCTCACCTCAACTCATCTTCAAAGAAATATCCTGTTTAAATATCTTCTGCAATTGGTTTGGATAAGTACATCTATTGTTGACACGCCATCATAATATGCCTCTCAAATGTTGCGTTTTCCATTGCGGATCTAACTATGCAACTTCTACTACTATGTCAGTCTCTGTATACCATTTACCTCGAGATAAGGATGAAAGGCTATCCCTTGGGATGATATCACTGATACTAAAAACACCGTCGTTTGTGCTAAGCATTGGCCTGAGAACAATCCTACAGTTATCAAATATGGAAAAAAGCAACCTGAACTTCCACCCTCCATTTTCAACTCTGTTAAACCTGCTCTAATTCCACTTACAACACCTCAAACAACTTGTTCAGTAAGATCAATGCAACCTGATGAGATAGAAGTTTTTGGCAAGTGATAATCTGTCTTTTGATAGTATTGTTCAATGTGATTTTAGTGCTTTTGGGGTGACCAAATGTAATACAGAAAACAAAGTGTGCCCTTATTTCTTCTCTTTATTTATGATAACTTGACATATGAAGCCTACCATTTTGGTACATGGTGCTTCATATCCATGTTGGCTCAAAATCGGATTGTTCATCTCAACAAGAAGTCAGCCATTACAGAAGCTCTCCGATTTTTAAGCAACATAGACCTCTCAAGAAAAAAAGAGGTTATGAAGGATCAACTGCAATCAATGAAAGTGCGTTGACCTATGGACAGAGAAAAGCTTTACACACATCAACAAATTGTATGAGCTTTTGAGTACTTTGCCATTTCATGTTCCCTTTTTATGATGATTATCAGTTGCCCTGTGTCAGCACATTGACAAATTTCACATCTTTATCAATGAAACTGGACACCATAAATTTGCTGACTAACATCTTCAATAGACTAAAAGACCGTCAAAGGGCATGTATACTGATTGTTGATGAGGTATATGTCACAGCGTCAATAAGTTATCACGGAGCCCATGTTTTTGGTAAAGCTGCAAATGCTCCAGAGAAACTAGCTAGAACACTCTTGGGAGTCATGGTTAAGTGCTTGTTTGGTGGACCAGAATTCCCTTTGAAAATGAGCCCAGTCTGTCAACTTGATGCCGATTTTCAATATAGTGTAATTGGTTCCATTCTATCATCATTGGTTGCAGATAAGGGCAAACTTGTAGCAATTATAGTAGATGATAATCGGGTTAATCAAAGGTTTTTTAAACTATTTGAGACGGTACTTAACAAACCTTGGTTAACAGTGGCTAATTTTTTTCTATTGTACGATTATGTACACCTTTGGAAAAATGTTCGAAACAATTGGATCACAAAAAGATGTCAGGAAATTAGATTTTGGGATCCTAGTTCGGATCAGCTAATGGTTGCAAAATGGTCTGATCTACGTCGGTTGAGGAAGCTGGAGCAGAACTCCTTGGTCCAATTATCTCGATTGAATGACATTTCTGTTTCTTCAAAGCCTGTTAAACGACAGAAAGTTGCTTTAGTTCTGCGTGTGTTTTGTGATGAAACGCTGTCTGCTTTAAAGTGTCACCCTGACCCCAACCAAGAATCTATGGAAGGTACAATGCGTTTTTTGCGTATCTTTATCGACGGTTGGAAAATTCTTAATGTTCACCGTTTAGCAGATGATAAACGACTTCGAGACCCATTGCGTGCTGTCATCTGAACCCCCGACGATGATCGTCTAGACAAACTTCTGGAAATTGCAGAAATTGTTGAGCGGATGGATGTGGCGAATGGTCCCCAAAGAAAAAAAACCTTCACAATTTATACATCCGAGGCTTTGACACACACGACAAAAGGTATGGTTTAACTAATACGTCATCAACTGGACACAACTCATGATTTTGTAACTCCTGGTGACTATTCGTCAGACCCAGAAGAAAAGGGATTCAGTAAACTACGTCAAGGAAGTGGTGGTGCTTACTTTATTATTGCCCAGCAAGGTCTTGAGAAATTGGCCATCAACCACACCAAACTCCTTCTGCAATTAGGTGCTGGTGGTTTAGAAGGAACTGCCAAACATCAGTGTTCATATTGTGACCGGAAACTGGCAAACAAAGAGCTCGAAGTGCTAGAAAATCTGGAAGATCTAGAAGTTAACATTCCACGTTCTTCTAAGATGGCTTTAGTTTACATTGCTGGTTATGTGACTTTTAAGATTGGAGCGACAGATGATGAAGAGACTAATGACTACTATGAACAATTCGGCCAATAT
>JAUZND010007777.1:0-10202 GCA_034780555.1 Coelogynopora nodosa | reverse complement strand
GCCAGTAAACCACATATTGGCTAATATTACATTATGTTGCCAGCAAACCACATATTGGCTAATATTACATTATGTTGTCATAAAACCACATATTGGCTAATATTACATTATGTTGCCAGTAAACCACATATTGGCTAATATTACATTATGTTGCCAGCAAACCACATATTGGCTAATATTACATTATGTTGCCAGCAAACCACATATTGGCTAATATTACATTATGTTGCCATAATTATGTTAGCAATTATAGATAATGCTAAATATAATTATTCTTCATGAATTAATTTTAATACGTGCGTTTTTGATGGGCCCAATATTATTATCAATAACTTATAAAATACGGATTAGATATCGGAATTACAACTGAAACATTTATAATGCATAAAAAATGTCAATAACAGCCTGCAACATATATAGCTTATAAAAAATGGAACGAATTGAACTTATCTGAAACTTATATTTATATGAATTAAATGGGATTATACTCACTTTCCAAGATTTCAGATTGAACCATAAATCTTCAAATTCTTTAAACTCCATTTTACCGGTTCCATTTGTCTGTTGTTATCGGCAGGATAGAAATAGTTAAGGAATATTGCACATTGTAAAATAAGTATGAACAATTATTGGTGCATCCAAAAAGATTATACAATTCTAGTTCTGACTTCCACAAAATCACAAAATACGTATTGAGACAACGTTCAGCATATATTGTTGATTTCGATTGTGGCATTATTTTAATAGTGTTATCGGGGTTTACTCTAAATATACATACAGTAAACTCCAACTCGTATTAATTAAAATTATTCCAAAAGTCTTCCAAAGATTATGTTTGTTTACGAGTATCTTACATTACAAAAAACGGAATATTGAATTGGGGTAACTAATGATACTTAATTAATTTAAATTCAATTGATCGTATTTCTAGCTGAGTTAAAAGATTTATTTTTAAAAGAAAAGCCGCTAATTTTGCAATAACTTATGCAAAATGTACCTTTTTCTGTCACGATATTTATAATATATGAAGATAATTATAGATTAAAAATATATCTACACAAAGATCGAATATACTGCATTTTAGCCGGGAAATAATCAATAGTTAATTAAATCAACTTTCAGAAATGTATAGAATATATTTTTATATATAGTTGGTGCCTAAAAAGAACAAATTTACATTTGAAATACACTTTAATTAAGTATTGGTAATTGTTTTTCATAAAAATATTATTTATATAACCATACATTTACTATAGGGCATTACAAAAAAGGTATATTATGTAAATTCATAAATCTAATACAAATAGACAATTATATTTTATACAAGCACCACATGCCTAATGAATCAAAACATTGAGTTCGAAACACAATTTAGGCTGCTATTTCTTTTTATCATGCATTATTACATATTTTTTCGTATAAAATCTTTTATGTTATGTGTACTAAAGCCAGGAACACGTACCAGAAATCGAAATCCCTTGCTACGTACTTTTAGATTTAGTAAATCTATAATAATGCTACTACGTTGAATTTATTTCGTCGTTTGATTTAGCTTAATAAGAATTAATTCAATTAGTGATTGATATAATTTCCCGTGCCAAGGTCATAGGTTAAGCTTTTATGTTTATACATGGATAGTCTGAAATATGATTAAAAAATACGTACCTTAAGTCTTTTAATACATGTCATATTTTTTTATCTACGCAATACCTGTAAATATATCAGGCGAAATATATTTAGAATGAACTCAATAATATCCGGAAACAAAACCACACGAATAACCGAAACAGTTATGTAGAAAGGTCGGTGTGAGTCTTTGACGTCAAGCAAGATGAATAAGCAAATTTATTTTAAATTTAAGACAATTTCATCGACAACAGTTATCTGGCCGGGGGCGGATGTTTGAAAATTCCAAGCAAAACTATAAAATAAAGTTCCTTCAATTTAAACTACAAGTCTCGATCCATGGCTGTGGTCCATGCTGTCAAATGCAATGTTGAAATCATTGCTCCAATTACATATAATGCGGTCTAACATAATATAATCATTTCAAAACGAAGACCCCTTCTGTTGATATATGATGGCAGGTAACGGCTTATGCTTTCAATTGTTAGTTTCTGATTTATTTTTCTCATCAATTTGTAACGACAACCTCAGATAGCAATTGAGATTATAATATGTTATATCATGTTTTGTAAAGTTTTTTAAATCAAGTTTTTTAAATGATTCACTGTAACAATTAATGTGTATTTATATGTAAGTTTTATTTTACAATTAGATTTGCACTAATACATTCCTTTACAATATTTCGACAAAACAGTGTTCAAGGATACGTCGTACAATGCTAGCATGCTGCTAGCGCTCTCATCATTGAAACCCTGGAACTTTGAAATATCTTTAGAGGGGCGAGAAAGAAAGATAATGATTAAACAATAATGCCTATTGACAGTTAAATAAAGAATAATCAATCTTATTTTTAAATAATTTAAACATAATTTAAAATTAATACACAGAGGAGAGACATTGATTGTTCTAAATAATTTAGTTAAACTCCGTTGTTATATTTTTTTAAATAAAATGCAGAAAATCCACAGGTACAGTAAAACACATTTTCATTTTACACTACTATTTTTATATTTATATCTAGACTAATATAAGTTATAACAGAAATAACTATATTTATATTTAATGAGCGAATGGTAAACTGCATAGTTTTTAATGGTTAACTTTTATTTACAAATTAGAAGAACCAATTAACTTAAATAAACAATTCTACAGTACAACATGAATTTTTCATGTATAATTCTTCACATTTATTAACAAAATAATTTTCTGGACCTCACTTCTAAGGCTGAAAGTAATACTATTTAACATGAATTTGTCTTTTTTGTAATGCAAGTTTCTAAGCATTAATTATTTGTCGGTCAAAGAATCATAACAAAATATTGTGTTTCAATAAAAATTCGTTTTATTATATATAAATAGACAACTGTATGTTATATTATAAGTGATTTCGGAAAATAACAAAATTTCTAAAAAAAAATAGTTTTTTTCTCCTAAGAACATAGATATGCTTCCGTGTAGGCCTAACATTTTTTCTGTTCGAGGTTTTCAATGTTATTTTCTTTAGGATAACATTTTAAGACATAATTAACACCTTCCAATGCCTTTCAATCGGTTAGTTATCTCTCCTGGGTCTAGAAACTCACAGTTGTAAAAACACAAAGCTCTAAGAGTTATTAGTACTCTTTATTCAATTTGTCAGGAATGTTTAGCATTTTTAATCAGAGGTGGGACCAGCCAGATGCATCCTTAAATATCTAAATATATACTTTAGATTTACCAACAGTTACGATGATAGTGCTTCAAAACACATTGTTGTTGTATCGGGCTTTAAAGGTCACCGCATTGTCCCACTAGTCAAGAAAACGGTGAGCACAGTACTCAGCAGCTGAATGATAATTTTATCGAACAAAAAAGTTAATAATTGGAGGTTTGTAACGATTTAATATATATATATATATATTGCATTTGACAACAGGCAATGGAATTTATTATCGAGAACCTACGAGGCTTCATGACTTCATTGAGAAGGTCCTTGAGCTGGCTTGAATTCATCTCCACTCCGTCAGTCGCACCAGTGGCAAACTTCTCGGCAAGAAACGAGTGATTTGAGTCAAAATCAATTTTGATTTCCTAAATTTTTTCAAACGTGTGAAGCAATAATATATTCAGTATTAATCAATAATATTATTAGTCAGTCACGTGTAAGTCTAATGGAAGAATAAATTAACAAAAACTTAATAATATAAAATAATTATCATATTTAGTACTTTTTATTGTGTTGATGTTTATTAAATCAATAAAACATCATGACTTTTCTTGGAAATTGATGAGAGGTAATGTTGCTCCATTTGTTCATTTCAAAATAAAAGCATGCTGTGGTGTGTAGTATAGGAGGGGTGGATACTGACTCCAAACCTGACCTTTGACCATGACCTTTGATCTTTGACCCCCCTCCATTTGAGGAAAATGATTTAGAATTTTCGTGCCAAAAATGTTCAACCAATCAGAATCGAGTATTTGTTTGTTGGTTACTATGGTTTCCTATTGACCGATTTAAACAAGGTCGAAGTAGTTACCAATTAATTCAAGGTCACAGAGTTCGATCTTGCTAATTAGAAATTGATCAGAGGTACCCTATTGGTAGTAATCCTTTATTCAAGTACAATTATTGATTTTTCTCGATACGATGCATTGAAGCCATGCATTTTTTAAGATGCGGATCATTATGGATCGTAAGTTTGCCAAAATCTTTTATTGTGTATCTTTTTAGGGTAGCAACTTATGACAAACAAACTTGCTATGATGACTTACGAACATAAGCCAAATCCTTTATACTACTTAATTTTTTTTGTGAGTAGTATAAATTTTTAAAAAAATTATTTAAAAAATTATACAACTTAAAAATTCTAATCAAATTATAATTAGCAAGATCAAACTCTGTGACCTTGAATTAATCGGAAACGGCCAATAAGAAGCCATAGTAACCAAAAAACAAAATCGTTTTCTTCAAATGGAGGGGTTAAAGGTCAAATGTCATGGTCAAAGGTCAAGTGGTGAGCCAGAATCCACCCTTCCTATACCACTGTGACGGGTATGATTATAGATTTGAAAAGATTTGAATTGTCACCATAGAGATTATTATTTGCCAATTAAAAACTACACAATTCCTTTGATTTTATAAAAATTCATTTCTCGAAAGTTTTAGCTAAAGTAAAAAATATCCCTATATTCTAAAACTCAATTGAAAATAAATATTTCAGATGTCTTAAACGATTGGCTTTTGTTGAACTTCAGAAAACACGCCTACAACTGTTCTAAATATTATCTGTTACATTTTTTTGCAACGTTAGGTCGGTGTTATTTAAGCTGTAATCGAGAGAGTAATTCAACAATACCTGCGCACTTCGGAAGTAATGTAAAACTAATGTAAAAGATACGGCTATAGTGCGTATCTTCTAAATGCAAGAAATCTTTTTCTCCACAGAAAATACCATCATCACTCAACATCTGATGTGAAACAAAGGATATGGGGGACATTAGTGAAGGTATTTGGAGCCAAAATATTAAAATTTATCATCGAACCAATACCAAGAACTATACTAACCACGTGCTGCTATATTCACTGAACAAGAACTAGTGAAAATAACGAAATATTCTAAACAAACCACTCTTTTCTAAGAATTAAGTGTTTTTTATGGTTTTATTCTATTTGTTGCAGTGTAAATGTATAATGTATAACGTAGAAAAATTAATAAACAATTTAATACAAAAATAAGTAAAGTATACAGGAAATGTGTATTCTTACACCCATACGTGACACTATTGCCTGAAATAAAAAAAGGAAAAAATCTGTTGTTAGAGCATTGTATAATATATACTATGATCAAAAAACTTAATAGTACATATATATATATATATCTGTGCGTGTGTGTAATAAGGAAGTGAATGCAAACTTTAACACTTGTAACTTACATCATCTACATCCACCAGTTGATTTGGAGTATCGAGTTCCCTGAAACCAATCAAAAACAGGAAGAGTCAACAAACATTGAGATTCATTATACCTAATAGATCCTTGAACATGTAATAAAGGAGCATACTTACAACAAATCGGATAAGTAGGCAAATGAACATGAATATTTAGCTCCAATAAAACATCATTGATAAAAACAATACTCAAAGTCATCAAATTGAAGCGCTCATAAATATTATGCTTTAACATAGACGCTTGGGAGAATTTACAATATAGTACTACGTTTATTGAATTTAATATTAATATATGCAAACATTCCTGAAATGTTGTTAATTATAAAGTCAACATTTTTTTAAATATCAAAATTTACTAATTCGCAATATACATATATATATATTTGGATAACAAATAAGTAACTTAATTATTAACGAAATAAATTTAACAAAAAATTAAAATCGGCTAACAAACATACCTATCTAAAAACGTAATTCAAATCAATTAGTAATATTCGAATTGTAATGGTGTATTGATCAATTCAATTTGTGAAATATTGCAAAGTTTCTTGGAATATATAGACTTTTCCATCAGCGCCGCTGTTTATCTTTAGAATCTAATCGATAATAATCTTAATATAGCGATTAAAATAAAGCAAATTAACTGATTAATAATTATGATGGTTTCCAATTGTTACATACGACAGAATCAAGGACCATGAAGAAGGAAGGAGGACAGAAGAACAGTCGACGCTTTTTGATTAATTATGCTGGAGAACACCGTTGAAAATACGGCCCATCAGGAACAAAAAACTAAAATGAAAGGCGGCACATTAAAAAGAGACAAATAGAATAAGTAGAAAAATCAATAATATTTTGACAGATCGAGAGAAGTAGTGGTTGGGGAACTCTACCAAGGTGAAGTCTGTCAAATGTGAAACACTTCATAAATTGATGGATCTGGTTCGGGGGAAATGAACACAACCCGAAGAGTACAAAATATGACAATGTGGAATTACATACTGAACATGTGTTAGTTAGGGCGGAGGACTCACTCAGATGGGACGGGCTTCTCACTGTAGATTCTCAGCAGGAACTCCGCCTCCTCGTCGGGCCTGTATGTGCTGGGCACGATGGCATAGCGGCCTGGAGGAAGCTTGTGTTGCTGACAAATCTCCCGTTGGTTCATGAAGCTGGACGTGGCGACCGAACGAGTGAATAGGAAGAAATTGCGATCCAGTGTCTCCTTCTTACTGTCTTTGACCTGAGGACACGGTTGGTAGTTATGGAAGAGATGATATTGTATATCAATGATGATGTCCCATGTGTGCATTCGTTGTGTTGTGAGACTTTAGTATTGAATTTGCTGTGTAATTATTTACAGCATTTGGCAGTAAAAAATATTTGTTTGAATAAACTGTTACCAAAAAGCAAATACTGTAAAAACATTAAAAAATATGGTATTCAACTGTCCACTATTTTCCCAATGTACAAGGTACTAAACTCGTTTAACCCTATCTGACTTGGGGGGGCGGAATCCGCCCCCCCTCCTATATTTTACTTCACAACTTTTTTTCTACTGTAAATTAAGTAACGAAATTTCATGACTTTTCCTAAAATTTTCTTGCGGATCTTATGGTGTACATTTTTTTTGGTCCGACCCCCCCAAGGTCACCTGACGGCCCTCTGAAAAAATGAAGTTTGGTCAAAAATTAAAATTTTCTATTTTTTCCTAAAAAAATAAAAATTTGAAGCTAAAAATAAATGAAATTAGTTGAAATTTGGAATATAAGTTGAAATTAGTCCATTGTGTAACATATAATACGGGTTTTTGATATTATCGATTTTAATTTGATTATAAATTATGTGTTGTTCAAATAGCTCTAGGCACACAGTCTACACATTGCAGTCGGTTTGGTTGTAACAAAGCAATGACGCTAACATTTATATTCTATACAATATATTCTGTATACGTAAATTATATAAATGGCATCACAATCGATAACATTTATTCAAATAACTCACCTAAAAAAATAACTGACAAATTTTAAAATATAGCTTATTTCGGACAGTTATCGATTGAAAACTCGGACACTCCTGGAAATATCCGGACACAATTTCAAATATAAGGACAATCCATCTATATACACATGTGGTGAAAATTTCAAAAAGATTGAATCATTAGAAAAAAAGTTACATAGGGGGGGCGGATCTGCTCCCTCCAGGTTAGGGAGAGCCAAAAAACCTCAGGTCAGATAGGGTTAATACTTCTAATTATTTCAAAAAAATTATTTATATAAAAAAAAATATTTCATAAATAAATAGATTAGTGACGAAGTATTATAATAATTAATAATTTAAAATATGGTCCAGGACCTCAAAATGTGCCTGTACCTCTAAATTTTTTGCCTATATAAAGAACACATTAATAATATTTGTTTATAGTGGACATTAATGTGTGAGTTGGTTAATAATATAGCATTAATGTTGCTTTTGTCATCTGCATATGTATGTATGTTCCAATCAATAAATATACAATAAAAGTATTTATGCCTCTTTCACCAATAACAGAGTTCTTACTTGAACTTCATAATCTTTATCAATGTATAATTCTTCCATGCATGCTCCAATAAAGGTTGTCCATTGCTCAGAAATATTGCAGCTATTTGTATCTAATAAATATAGAATCGAATCGAATATATTAGAATAAGATAGAATAGAATATAGAATATAGAATAGAATGGAATGGAATGGAATGGAATGGAATGGAATGGAATGGAATAGAATAAAATAAAATATATATTGAAGAAATTAATGTGTGTGCATTGCAACAATGATGATAACATAGTCCTATAATTAAATCATAGGTTTTATATTAAATTTTTCAAAAGCTTGTATAATAGAACATGAACTCCTATATATCCAAATTTCTTCAAGGAAAGAATGCAATCGTGTTTATACGATAAAAAAAGAGGAATTTCGAAAAAATTTCCTACATATATATATATATAATATTACATATTCAAATCTTTTTGTGTTAAAATCCTTTGATACCCTCCGTTTTTGTCTGTTCAACTCTTGATCAGATAATAAGATTTTATTGATGGATTGCTTATGTATATTTTTTTATGTATAAATTGCTTGAATCCTTATTTTATAATAATGTTAAGTATATCATAATTAAATATAAAACATCTTTAAAACACTATTCTGTCATTTTTTTTTTACTTGAAATAATTTCGTTTACAAATATTTTTTGTAATATAGTATATCAAAAAAGTCTTTACTAAATAATTATAAATTAATATAATTTCACAATTACATTAATGTTAATCAAACTAATCAATTATTAATAATATTATTAATAGTATTTATAATAATAAATATAAATAATTATACTGAATATGAAATAATACACAAACAATACCCGCATTATATAATAGCAAGCCCTTGTTTTTGTCTTTTTGTGATTTTCATTTTATCAGTTCTATCTTGAAATGTCAGATTATCCGTGTATGTTATGTTTATGCCTTAGAAAGCTACTTTTTTAAACAGTGACCAAGTTTGTCTTTAAAACAATCATATTTTGCTCTGTTTGCAACTTTATTTATTTTTACTAACATTTAAAGTTAATTGTGTGTCAATAAAACGTTGAAAATATTTCAGTATTTTTTTATAAATAGCATTTTACTGCATTAATTAAGTAAGGGCGCACAAATTGTAATAATGTAATTTAAATATTGTGCTTTAAGAGGACTGTTAAATATCAGATAAAAACATACAAATATCTACGTTTATAGTATTCATTAATATAAATCAGTATGTCATAAATGTCATAAAAGTAAATTTTATGTAATGAATTAATTATTAGTAATGATATTTGCTTAAATGTTTTAATATAATTTAAAATAAATTTAATAAATGATCCTTGTTGCTAAATATTTTATATAAAGTTGTTCGGTTTTCGTTGTTCGAAAAAAATGTATTTCACAGTTTTTCATTCAGTTGCCTAAAAAAATAATATAAAGTCCTATAACAATTATTTATTTTTACTGTTTATATCATTAACATTTCATGTGATTATTCATAGTAATTGTTAGATTGCTTCTTTTCTGTAGTATATGACCTTTAATTATAATGAAATATTTCCCATTAAAGTGGTTACAATGTCAATACTCAATGTCAATGGTTAGCAATCCGGCGACCAGAAAATATAATAACCGGATAAATATAATAATTTTTTTTTTTAATTTAATGTGGATGAAACAATGATAAATATAAGTGATTTATATATTTGACAAATGTTATTATTATATATATATAATGTAATTATATATTATTATTAATATATATTAATAATATATAATATTAATAATATATAATATTAATAATATATATTAATTATTATTGATTCATTCACATAATATTTGTAAAATAATTATTTATTATTATATTTATCAGGTTATTATATTTATCAGGTTATTATATTTATCAGGTTATTATATTAATTATATATTAAGTTATATATATTATTAGGTGCTTCAGTGAGAATATATATAGGTCCGTGATTTTAATAATTTAATGAATTTTAGAATTTTTTATAGATCAATAAAATTAGAATTACTATTTGTTAAATATTATAATATACATGACTGAAAAGCATTTTAAAA
>JAUZND010007775.1:0-30573 GCA_034780555.1 Coelogynopora nodosa | reverse complement strand
AAGGACATTATTTGTAACTGTTTGTAACTGTTTGTACCTGTACATGCCAACATGTATAAATCTCATGTAAATATACTTAAATAATGGATCTCCAAAAAAAAAATTTTATATGGATTTTCAAAAACGAACTTAATTACGGACCACCCTATACTTGAGTTTTTCATCAAAAAAATAAGTGAATGAATGAGTTTTTGTAAAATAGTGAAAAATGTATGATTTTGACTGGGTTACATATAAAGTGATGTAATGTTAAAATTAAATATTGCCATTACCCTTGAAAATTTAAAAATCACAAAATTAATTTTTTATTTTATAAGTTTTAAAATTGTGAAATATCTCTTTTGAAATTTATATTTATTTCAATTAAATTGATAACATATTTAAAAAATAATAATGTATTATTATAGCTTGTCTTTTTTGTTATTTTCATAAATAATTATAAAAAACTTTTTCTTTCTTTAAATATTTAGAAATACAATTTATAAGATGTCTACATTATATTACTGACACTGATCAAAGTTATTTGAATAAGGCTCTAATAAACTTTGAATATATATATTTGATACCACTATATTATTTTAATCAATTAAATTAAACATCAACTACTGCTTTTAGATCGATATTTAGTTTCTGTTCATACTTTTAATAGTATATTAGACTATTTTGTTACTATGTACGCCTGCTGTTTTATTAAAAAAAAGTTTAGTAAGTGACTGTATTTAACCAATTTATACATTATTTATATTTTTCAGATTATATCTAGAATGATAATTATTACATTTTTCATACATCAACTTTTAATTGAAGAATATTTATGTAAGCCTATCTACTGCTCACTTAGAAAGATTACATAAATTATTGCATTTTTAAATAGCATTATTTATTTTTGAAAAGGTAATTAAAAAGAGTAATTTTAAGTGATTAAAAATGTCTTTTAAATTGCCAAAATAGGTTATGCTATTTACCTGACAATAAAGGTGTCAGAAAAAAATGTGTGTGTGAACTATTGAAAATAATAAATATTATTAGCATCAATTTTTTCTTCTTCATATATTTCATTATTATCTATTGACTATTTCGATTTAAATATGGTATATTATTATCAAATACATTTTTTAGACTAAAAATATATTGATTGTTTACTTTTATAATTGCATATTATCTCTACAATAAAATTATTTATATATTTATCAATATATTGGTATAGTTAAAATACATTAAACAAATTATACATTATACTGAAATTAAATCATTAAGTTTTCTAAAATTGGTGTCTAGATTTTATAAAAATAACAACTATATTTTGTTAATATTTCAGATGTTCCTGTTTGCACACATCACTAGCTCTTTTCAAAAATTATCTCATTGTCACCTTGAATCTTTTCTCGCTCGCTGACTAGTCTGTAGTGGTTACACCTGAGCGGCAGGGATGGCTCAAGCCACAGCGTGGCTGCCACTAGCTCGAGCCACGGCCATTGGCTGGGTTCCAGTGGCCCAAAATCCGCTGCCTACGACTCGGATTAACGCTCAAACGATTCAACGTCACACAGATGAACTGCTTACAATCAATGTAAGTGGGCGACGATTCGAAATCTACCGAAGCAGTCTAGATCGATTTCCACACACCCTTCTCGGCTCAGGTGAAAGAGACTATTTTTTTGATGATGCTCGCGGTGAGTACTATTTAGATCGAGATCCAGAAATTTTCCGTCATATTCTTACGTACTATCGATCAGGTCGGATTCATTATCCAAAGCAGGAGTGTGTAACCGCTTTCGAAGATGAACTGGCCTACTTCAGAATTATGCCCGATGTAATGGGGGACTGCTGCTATGAAGACTATCAAGATTGCAAACGAGAAAACGCCGAACTTATGATGGAGGAAAAGGGGCCTGAAGAAGAAATAGTCCAGGAGAAGTTGGACCTACGTGGAGAACTTTGGCGGGCTTTCGAGAATCCCCAGTCGTCGACGAGTGCCCTTGTAATCTACTATGTGTCCGGTTTCTTTATAGCCATCTCGGTAATCGCGAATGTCGCTGAAACGGTTCCCTGTGGCCGTGTGCCGGGAACTTTTAACTCACCAGCTTGTGGCGATCGGTTTGAGGAGGCCTTCTTCTGTCTCGATACTGCCTGTGTTATCATATTTACTGTGGAGTACTGTGCTCGAATGTATGCCGCACCCGATCGCTGGAAACTTTTTCGCTCAGTTATGAGTCTTATCGATGTCGTCGCAATTCTACCCTTTTACATTGGCCTGCTTATGCCCCACAATAAGGTAATGTGTTTTTTGTTACTTTGTGTTCTAGTTTTAGGGATGTTTTACTTTTCCGTTCACTCATCGCTTTTAAAATGTGAAAATATATGTTCAAATGTGAAATTAAGGAAACATTATTAAAAACTATTATTTATCCCTTCTTTTCTGGAAAGTTGACGATCTTGGCAGTTTTTTCTTACCTCAAAATTTAGTTTCGATATATAAATGTTAAATATTTTAATTCTAGTGAATATGTTTATAATTATTTTGAGGATCCTTTAATCAAGAATGAATTATACATTCAATTACAGATTTTGTTTTAATTACATTCATAACCTTCGGTCAGTTACATTCATAAACACGTCTCATGCTATTCTATATTTTAAATTGATGTTGCCTTAAGCTTCGTGAGATATCTACAAAAAAACGAAAATGAAAAAATATTTTTGTATCTGTTTATTGATTTTTTCCCCTTAAAATACTTTAATTTAACAGTTATTCCTCGGACATAGTGCTTTATATTTAAAATATTTTAGTATTTACTGGATACTATACTTACTTACATCTGAATAGTTATTGATAATATACCAGTAGTATATGAGTTGCACCTCTAACCCCCCGACCACCCCACAACCGAATAGTATCATAAAAGGACATTCTAAGCATGAAAAATAAGAAAAATATGCTTAACATATAAGAAAATATAACATTTATTGTAAAATGAACCATGTTGTAGACCATTGAAATTTTTAGAAAATACATTCACAATGATTACATTTCATTATAATTTGGTAAAAATTCACTTATATGTCCAATCGGAATTAATTAAGAAATTTTATTTATGAGAATAATAAATTGTTTATGAGACTAGTAAACTCTTTGCGCAAAACGACATATTAAACTATAACATTTAAAATATTATTCAAATTGTACGTTCTGTATAACCAAATAGTATCATAATAGGACATTCTTAGAATTAAGACAACATATAAAGCAACAGACAGTGTAAGAGACCATATAACATTTAAAAAACTATTTTATTTATCAGTATAATAAATTATTTATGAGAATAATAAATTATTTATGAAAATAATAAATTATTTGTGAGAATAATAAATTATTTGTGAGAATAATAAATTATTTGTGAAATTAATAAATTATTTGTGAGAATAATAAATTATTTGTGAGAATAATAAATTATTTATGAGAATAATAAATTATTCTCATATCAAAAAATTAGTAAATTATTTGTGCAAAACGACATTAAAATATAACATTTTAAATATTATTCAAATTGTACGTTTTGTATAACCAAATAGTAGCACAAAAATACATTATAAACATAAAAAAATAAGATAAATCATACCTAACATGGAAGAAAATGTACCGTGTAGTAGACCATTAAAATCGGTAAGTAGCAAAATCAAGTTGAGTGAACGTCGGAATCCTAATTGAAATCATATTGCAATATAATTGTATAACTTTTTATATTGCAATATGGCCATAATACATCACAATAGTAAAATGTCTACAACTCTGTCAAATTTCAACCGATTTTATAAAAATAAGCACTGACTGATAGCTATTCTGCTAGTCTATCTATTTATTTTCATTATACTATATTAAAAATGTATATTGATTTAATCAGCTGTAAATCACTAAAATGTCTATAACTTCCTTAAATTTCAACCGATTTAAAAAATTGACTCTAGCTCATAGCTATTCTGAATGTCTATATATCAAATTTTATTTTACTATATAAAAAACTTTAAAATATTATTTTTATACTACTTACAAAAAAAGTAGTACAAAAGATTTGGCTTATGTTGATGATTCATCATACCAAGTTTCTGGTTGTCATAAGTTGTAAACATCAAAAGATATAAGCTAAAAACAAAAATGACGTCGCGAATGACGTCATTTTACGTCCAACATTTTAAAAACGGTCTAAAAACAATATTTATAATTAACTAATAAGATTATAATGTAATTAGACACTATTTAATTTTTTAAGGTTTTATACTACTTAATTTTTTTTAAAGTAGTATAACATATTTCTCTTATATTTGTGAGTCATCTATGGCAACTTTGGTTGTTACTACACTAAAAGTTACTAAAAAGTTACTACACTAAAAAGATATACCCAATGAAAGATTTTGATGTATTTATGATCCATAATGATCCGGTTATTAAAAAAAATGGTGCGAAAATTTTAAATCATTTTACTTACTAGGGTGGGGGAGTTAGAGGTGCAACTCATATACTACTTATACTCATTGTAAAAAAATATTTTATAAACTGAAAATAAATTGATTTGAAACAATAATCAAACGTTATATATATTATACATAGATAGATAATAATAAAGAAATAAATATCGTGCGATATACGGGTTTTAGATAGAGTTTATACAAACAACACACATTATAAAAACCAACTAAAACTAAAACTATAAATACAAACACATAATTATGAACACTGTTTGCACTCAATCGAGCAAACTTATAATATTAATAGATAATAAACCGTATATTTAGAATAGTCTATATTGAAATCAAATATATTAGACGTTCTATGTATTTATATATATATTAAACGGGATTGCTAGTAATTTTGTATGACATCATATTGCAATGAAAACTACTATTTATTATTATTAATATATTAGCTGTAATTATTTGTTTAAAACTTTTTTATTCTGTATGAAAGTATTATATTTATAAATTATTATTTTGTTTTGTAGCTGTAATTTCTTGAAATTTGATCACCCTGTTGATTACTATACGTCATGTCGATTTGTGAATTGTTGAGTGTCAACCCAGTATAACCTTATATTATGTTATTTTGATAAATTGTCACTTGTCGACATTGAAGTTTTACATTTACAGTAATCTATTTCACCACATATTTGTTATCTTTCACTTTCTAATAACCATAGTGTAATATCTAAATAATTGTAGCTCAATGATTTGTGAGTATTTTACAAGACTCATTTGATATTTACATTATACTACATTTCATAACTTTTTCGATAATAACGTACTCAGCAGGTTTACCCACGTATTTAATCTATCATTTTTTGAATTCGTTGAAACTTTGTCGTAAACTAAATGATGGGCCTATGCAGATCAGACTTGCTTTTTATGTTTTAACTTCAGCATTGACTTATTGATTGTTTATTTAAGTTAGAACATTATTCTATGATGCGACTTTCAGTTTGAGACGGTTTAAAAAGGAAAAAGTACTTAAATCCCTATAAGGACTATTCGTATTTTAGATAAGTGTTTGTTGAGGAAAAGTTCAATCTAAATTTTTCTTCTTTTTTGCATGTACATATTATGTCGTTTAACTTTTTATAATGAAACATTTATCTGTAAATTGTATGTTACTATACAGCCATGTTTAGTACATAGTTAGCATTCATTTGCTTTCAACATTCAATTAGGTATTGTTCCCATAATTTCATCAATTGATACGTCTATATTAAATGTTATTTAACTGTTAAGTAGTCATTATTAATAATTTGTTTGAGTTTTGCAATATGCCTAATTAAGTACTTGTTTTGTCCATGATAATATTCTAACATATTCCTCATTATTGAGGTTATCACCGATTCTTTCATAAATTAATTTTTTGAAAGATAACTATGATTCATCTGTTCGAAGATGTAACCTTATTAGCATCAATCTTAATTTAAATATGCCATATTACTAAAACCTTATGCTCTTTAAAGTTACTTTTCAACTATCAAAATTGAATAATTTCAATTTCATCTTTTTGAGTATGTTACTTCTTTGGGTATACATTTTTATTTTGTACAATTAGTTATTTAAAGAAATAATCAAAAGTCTGTTTAAATAATATAATACTTTATTATTATCGTCATAATTAATATTCTTGCGAACCTGAAAATGTTATAAAACAAATTGAAATTCACAAATATTGTCTTCGTTTTATTGTATATATTTTTTACAATTAATTACAAATTAACACAAAATACATATATGTACTCATGTAGAATACAGGTTACAGACCGTTTTCTTGCTGGAAGGTACTGTTCTTTGATCGGGTTAACACTCTTGCATTATAACATACGCATTTTAAGTTGTTTCAGTTAAACATATTTTCCTGTGAATCATTTAGTTCCATTAACTAGTTATTACGTGGCATGTCAAATAATACTTCGTGTGATTTCGGTTACATTACTGTTATCATTTGCAAGCATTTATTGATAATTGAAATCATCATGTTTAATTTTAAAATGAAACTTTTTAAATATGTATTTCTTTAATATTAATTATGTATGCTATAAAGATCATTATTTTAAAACACCTTGTAAATAATGAAAATGTTCTGCCGTAATTGATAATTTTTAATAATTTTATTTAAATAATATCCGATTTGCGAGTTACGAGTTTCCTTTTTCTATTAATATCATATTCATAATTAGCATATTACTAAATCTGCCTTTTTGTGTTTTCATTGTTTTTATTATTCCGATTATAATATTCATTACCGTGAACTATTTCCATACCTATCAGTCAGTTTGCCTCTTTAATTATATGATATGCACAAAATTCTTAACACACAATTTATATAAATGATATAAGTGTTATCGTCAGTTATATAAGACCAAGTCTTATGACCCCTTACGAGTTATATATTATAAACGAAAAGTCGCATGAATAAATATCAACAAGAGGGATAGACAGAGACAGACTGATTTATCGTTCAATGTATCCGTTTTGAGCCTCTCTTTTAGCAGCAGCAGCAGCCTGCAACAGCCAATATACTATCCGGGTATACCTAACTTTCTTGTCCTCCAGTAACTGTTAGATCGACCAACTGCCACGAGCGCTGTAGAGCTCAGTATATAGTCGAACAATCCCTGCGCCGGTTATGTAGCGGCATGGACATTTAGCACTAGGATCTTTTTAGAAGCCCCTCGTGATTATTTTATTCTAAAACACTGTGCTTTTTTGTGTGCATATTGTTATTTGTTTTGCAAAGTTGTATATGGTATACGTTGCCTGGATATAATAGTATGCCAATATTACCAGGTAGGGTAATAGTTTCGACTCAATTTAGAATAATTGATTTAGTTTAAGAATCAGTGTAAATACATTAGTTTCATGGCACTAAAATCTAATCAACGTTATGATGATTATAGTAGCATATTATATTTCTTCGTGTCTTAATAAAAAAACCAGCTGTATTGATTTCTTTTATGTCGCTCATGTTTATTCGGTTGATCCTAACAGACATTGATATGTAAAAATTATCAAATCTGAATAACGAACTGATTTCAATGGGTTAATGTTTATATTTTAATGTATTAAGTTTTCGGGTAGAATTTTTAAACGTTTATTTTAGATGTATTCTTACATACATTATATATTTTTGAGATATTTACCATTTTCGATGAATATAAATTTTTCAAATAATATAATCCTTTCAGAAAATAATAAAACAGATTTTTAATTAAAAAATATATATATTTGAATCGTCTGACTCTTCTTCAGAGTTATAATAATATATAATTACATTTAGATTATACATTTAATAATATGGTTTAAAATACAGGTTCAATTTGTGCATATATAATTACATATTCAAATTTGAAGGTTGAGACGAAGGTTGTTACCGCTTTCCCCAAAATATTATATAGATTGCACAAGCCACATGTTATAAATAATGTTATGTTTTTCAACAGGTTATGTGTTCTACCCGTCTACACTATCAAACACAACGTTTCCATAATTTATCTTATAACATGTAATTTGTACAATTGTATAATATAAATTATGTTGGGGAAATGGGTAGGCTACTCTCGGGAAGGTTTCTGAGCACTTCACTTCTCGGAGAACACACATACTACACCACATATTGACGTTCAAGTGATCGAACACAATCCCAAACTGGACTGCTGAAGATTGCCAACTAGAATAGGACTACTGTACTTTGTAGTACCTTTTTTAAGACCTTAGCTCCAGATGGCATTAGTTGGGAGGGATTATGTATTTATATAAATTCACATTTTGAATCTGTTTTTAGTCCATATTATAAAATGTTCATTAGCAATATAATATATTATAACTCCGAAAACAGGTTAGTCGGTCCAAATATATAGTTTATAAATAAATCTTTGTTTCTTTTATTCCTTAAATTGTTTTATTATTTATATAAACTTCTACAAACCGCCGCTTTATTTATTTATGACTATAATTTAATGCGTAAATATTTATTTATGTATTTAATACATATAATACATTTTAAAATATATATGATCAATAATATAAATTATTAAATATAAAAATAAAATGTGTATATGTCGCCTACATGCCCAGTTTCACATTATAACCATTAACTTGTTAATAAAAAATGATAAGCTAATTGTTCGTGTATTTTTTAAGGGATTTATATATATATATACATATATAATAATAATCTTAAATATATCAAAACAGACTATTTATATTTGTTATAATTTTTTCGACAGAAATCATTATTACATGGATGTTTTTACCATTGTTTTCCTAATAATTTATACCTTTATTTCTCTAAATTTCTGTAGAAATATATCTGCTGATACATAATTTGTAATTAATTATTAATTAATAATGTAATTAATATAATTGTAATAAGTTCAACATTTATTATAAAATTTTACACTGTATCGTAGTTTAATATGCTGTAGTATCTAACAAATTAAGGAATATCTTCGGAAGTCCTAACTATAAATAATAAAGTCTAACTTAAAGTGAACAATGCTTTCATCTTGAAAACTGTATGAGCCTCATACTTTAAAAAAATTATTTTCAAAATGCTATAAAGTGTTCTTTTTTATTTTACAGAAAATTGTTCTGTTAAAGTAAATTTATTGCGTTAATTAAACACCTTCATAACGAAGGACCATCCTGCAACCTAGCCTCTACAATAAAATGTACTTTAATACCTCGTATTACTTGTCAATAATTGCATCTTGTATTAATAGAAATTATAGCTGTAAGTCAATATTCATGTTTTATATATTTCTACAAATACTGTTTAATTAACGGCCATTCATCATAATACTATTGATATATTATTTATAACTTCTATTAATATCGCGTATCATAATAGTTATAGAAATGGGTTTTAATGTACATTATTATATTTTTTATTCCTTTTTTGTTGTTGAATATATTGTGTCTTTTTTGTTTAACATAGTTAATAGATTAGTATCTATTTTTAATTCTATATTATAGTTTTTTTCAGTTTATTTATTATTCATATTTATTTTTCAGTTTAATTTAAAATAGTATATATATTTTTAATAGTTTTGATTTACATTATTTGTCTGTCTAAAATGGGATAAAAAATCAACGAAATCAAATAAATTACTTTAACTATATATAGAGGAACATTTTTTAGTTCAATTCAATGTATTTTATAATTATTGTGGAGCCCGATTCGGCAATTAATGTACTATTCCAGTATAGACATGCAGTTTAAAAACTTATTTCTAATAAATAGTAATACCAATTTTCCATTTTATAATAGCAGTATTATTTATTTGATTTGATCCGTTCATTCTGTCTGAGATATATATATATATATGTTTCATATATTTATATTCATACTGTACATTGATAAATTATGTTTTAATTAACGGTATACGTTACCATAGGAATGTCACTTCAAATCTGACCAAAATGTAAGTTTGTATATTCCAGAATTACCTCAATTCGATCAGTAACATGAATAGTTTTTTCATAGAATAATACAACAACATATATATATGGGATTTTAATTAATTCTTTTACAGCTTGCTATGCGACTTCTAGACACAACATATAATTGCCTACTACTGTATCTTTTATTTATCTATTTTATAAAAGTCTTGTTAATTGATAATTATTAATGGTTGTACCAATTGAATGATCTATTCTAAAGATATATGAGTTGGTCATACAGCCAACGATATACTTAATGTGTAAAACATCTTATCAGTTTTAATAATAATTATATACAATTTTAGTTTTATATTAAATAGTAACATACCTTCTATATTGACAGCTTTAACTACTTACTATTAAATTAGTGTTTTTTAACAATTTACCAATGTCTTGGAAAGTAATCTAGTCAAAATTGAACAGATCTTTTACTAAAAGAGAAGTGTGTAATTGTTTATGCTTATTATACAATTTATATACTGACTATTATGTATACATCTCACATAGATATATTGTTGTAATAGATCTTCATAGTCATCTTTATAGTAATGTATTCATGTACAGTGAAGTGCCCAACTTTTTTCAAGTTTTAATTTCCAAATTATACACTAAAAAAATTCCCGTGAATTTTATAAAAATATAACGGCAGAGTTGCTAGTTTATTACACCAAACTGCCGTGAGATTCTCCAGATTTTGCCGTGAGATAATGACAGTGAGAAAGGAACGGTATCTGTCGTATAACTTTGATTTTATTGTTGACTTGTACACTTGTAATCTACATGTATCTCATTGTTGTAGTTCGTATATTATTATTATTATTATTTTTCGTAATAAACGAGCAACTTTGCCATTATATTAGCCATGATATTGAAAACCAAAATTCATGGCCAATTTGGCGTTATATTCTCCAAAGACCATATTGAAAAGAAACCTGCAATTTATACTACTACATGTAATGCAGATATAATAGGGATATTCAAAAAATATGTTATATTGAGGAATGAATGAATGAACGCATAGTGTGAGTGTTGATTGCTACAAAAAGACAAGCTAAAATGGCTATCTTGAACTATTTTTTCACCTACATGGAAGTACATTCTCAAACTGGACATAATCATTCCACTGGGCTCAATTATGGTACGATTTAATTTTGTAACATTAAAAATGTTTACTTCATATTTATTATAATAATTATTTTATTGCAAAAATACATAGTTATTGACAAAATGGGAATTTGAAGTGAATTTGCTCACATACAACATTTTTTGGAGAAGGAAGATGAATGACGGGAGGGAACATTTAACACTTGGTTCGCTCAATCGAGCTACGAATGTTTTGAAACAGGCAGATTTTGACAAAAATATTTATTCTAATACAAGTTCCTGCAGGGCTCCTAACACCTGAGAATAACTTTAAGAGGGATATGTGAGGTCCATCAAATATTAAAAAGATTAATATTTTCAAAAAGTACTGAAAATGTTAGATAATAATCAGTATTCATCATAATATGTATTAATTTAGTTAGTATAATGTCAAATTACCTTAAAAATAAAGTCATATGTATATATATTTAACTCATTTTAACTAAACTTAGTTAAAACTAAAATAAGGATTTTAAAGAAAAACGAATCCAATTTCCGAGCCTATTTTTAATGAAAAATTATAACAAAATACATTTAATAATGCTATATAAAAATGTATATGAATTTCCAAATTCTTTTACTTTTTTCCCATTGAAATGTTAATAACTTTTTTATTTATTAACCAATTTCAAAATAAAAATAATATTTAAAAGGAAAAAACATAATTTTCAATCACATAACCATCTAACAATTGTCACGCACAGTCATATTTTAAGCTAAAAAAAGTGTTACCTTTTTATTAGTGACATATGTTAATGGAAGTTTAACCATTAAAAATGGATTCCTTATAAATCGTATACTAATACGTATTGTATAACTTTTGTTTAATTTTTACAAAATAGACCATGACCTAATTCTATAAAAAGATCATAACTTAGCCTGCATTAACATACAATAAGTATAATGTTACTTACTCTTCGATAAAAAGTCATTTAAAATCCTTAGACACAGCTATTACACTCTCTGAATTTTCCAGAAAAGTAACCTTGATGGCTTTCATTGACATAGTGTTTAAAATTACACGTAACAAATTTTACAACATAGGCTACATTGTTATTTCGAAATTGGCCGAATATGAAATAAATATAATTTATTAACTTATTTATCTGATTAATAAATTTTAAAAATATGTTTTAATTTTGGATTACATACACTCACAACTATATATAGTGCCCCTATTAATTGTTTATGCGGAAAATAGCATATGAATAAAACCATGAGAATATCACGGAAAATACTTATATTATACCATCTAAAATATAACGCCAACGATTTTCACGGAAAATTGAAAAACCTCATACCAACTATAACGTTAAATTGAAATGCAGCCAAATATAACTGTAAATATAACGCCAGTAGAAGTAAGCTTTCCATGGAGCCGTTATATTTGCCATGCATTTTTTAGTGTGTAAAATAAGCTTCTGTCTATTTACAATGATTTTTTTTGAAAATATCTATATTACTATATAATGGGACTTGAAAACACTCACAACCATAAAACTAATTAGTTTAAATTACTGTCTAGTATATAACTATCTTGACGTCATAGTATTATATTTAATAATATTATATAATGAACAACTTAAAAAGTTAGACATTGTCGATGCTATCAACAAATCCTTCACTTTACTAGAAAAGGTACTCAGGTAGCGGCGTAATTTCCCTTGATTGCCATCCGGCTGTCTACTTGGCAGGTGTATATATTGCTCATACTGCCTTCTCACGCACCTTCCCCCCCCCCCTCTCCCCAGCAAGTGAGTGGGGCCTTTGTCACCCTCCGGGTATTCCGTGTATTCCGGATCTTCAAGTTCTCGCGGCATTCGACGGGACTGCGCATCCTCGGCTACACCCTCAAGTCGTGCGCTTCAGAGCTGGGCTTCCTACTCTTCTCCCTCACAATGGTCATCATCATCTTCGCCACTGTGATGTTCTACGCTGAGAAGTCCCAGATCAACACCAAGTTCTCCTCGATACCAGCCGCCTTCTGGTACACGATTGTCACCATGACCACGCTTGGGTGAGCGCTATACTGCTACTCTCATATTATTTATTATGTATATTATGTTGTGGCCGTTTTGTTTTGTTCCGGTGTCGCGGCGGGTGTGTTGGCTGTTTAGAATTGGTATCTAGTAATAAGATATCTGCCTATTTTGTCGTGCCCGTTTACTGTATAAATTTGAACTAAAATTTAAAAAAGTGTTTGCTCTCTTTTATTTATATTATGTGCAACAGAACAATATGATATTAGTTTAAAAGTAGTGTTAATATGTGATTTTATGTGATGAAGTTGATACTATTGTGGGTATCCACCTTGAATAGATAGATTTTATCCTTTGTAATTGTCGGACTATCTCTGAAAGAAATTTATTTTGTATATTATTTTGGAGATTCTTGAATTGTTTGACAATTGAATTCTTGACATTGTTTTAAATTATGGAGACAGTCTATGCATTAATATATTTAAGCAAATGTCTGTTAAATTATTAGGATCCAATTTTTAAAATGAATTAGCAGCATTAGCAACAATGTTATTCATTACGTTTCAGTGTATTGATATTGTATTATACTCATAATGATAGGTACACGAAATTAAAAAAGCCATCTAAAAAACTATGAAATCTTTTTTACACGATGTTATCCACTATAGTGTGTGGTTTATTGTCTTTTAAGATGGTCATTTAAAAAAATAGTATATTTTTGGAGCTCTAGTAATTTTCGTCTCCTTGTTTTTCGTTTTGTATCTGTCCATCTATATTCTACCATTTTCAAACCTCATCGATGCAGGAAAATCGCATTTAAAATATGACCTAAGTTAATAGCCAAGTGACTTAAGTGACCCAAATAAAAAGTGTGATATATAATATTTGTTAGTTTTATATAATATTAAAAAATAATAAACATATTCTAATTTGGAAAGGCCAAGGACTATAGGTTTCCCCCTCCCTCATTTATAATCTTCAATTATTGCGACTAAATATTTTCTTGAATATATTATATTATTATTGTTTTACGCACTAAGTATACTATGGTACAGTTACATGGTACCAGCATATTATTTATATTTAACAATGACTTGAATATCACAATTAAATAAATAATTTATTATGTTCATAAAAAGCGACATCACTTTTCCCACAAGCAGGTGCCCACTATTTTTAGGGGTTACTTGTAACTTATAGTTTTAACAAACCAGCAGCAGTGACTTTTAGTATGCTATATCTGCATCAATAGAAAGGTTTGCAGCACGTGTCGTAGTTATTAAAGCCGTCTTTTTCGAGGAATGCCACTTTTGTTACCGTAATGTTATTATTATGTATATTACTCACGCGACTGGCTATATTAGTGTTTATGGGCGCTATTCTGTGTGATACCTTATCATTTTATCATTGCCGGTTGTGAATAGTTTGAAGAGCCATTTATAATAATTTTGAAATTGCTAAGAGTGCTACTTACTGGCATTGTTCCTCAGCCTGTTCTTTACGGTTTAAATCAATACCTACTCAGCTCCCTTCTGTAATATGCATGCGACACTCTAAGGTTGCCTTTCTTGGCCATATGTATAGTGAAGAAAATTGCTACTGTGGGTAAGAAAAGGGTTTCATTAATTATAAAATATTATTTTAAAAAGTGTACAGCCATACACATAATACAAACCTAGGGATGTATGTTATTAAATGCGAATATAGCATTAATTAGCAGACTTATGAAAATCATTTGAAATAATAACGAGATAATCTCTTCCACCGGTTAATCATGTATTTTATGACAATTTGTAGCTACAGATACAATGATTGCAACAGTTTTTTTTTATTACATTCATATTATACGTTTTCATAGTTATTTTCTAAGTTTAACTTACTTTAACAATCAAATAATAGTTTGCAAATTAATGTGGAGACAGTTTACATTTAAATTTGATTATATTATCATATTAAACATTTTATATAGCATACTGAATCCAATTATAATTGACAAATATATGGATTTTTGAATAATTAACTTCTATAATTTTACAATGTGTTTTTTATTATAAAATGTCTGTATTTTTTTACAACGTATGAAATACAACATGTCTATTCAAAGTCTAAATACCATATCTTTGTTCGAAGTCTAATTACTATATGTTTATTTTTTAGTATTTGATATTGCAGTCACTGACATTCTAAGCTTTACATGTCGTTTAAAAAATGTATAGTTTTTCCTTAGAGTCGAAAATGTCCCTGTTATTTTATTATCAACTATATTTTTTAATAACTTCAAATGTATCTTAGTTTATTATATTATCCTTTTTGTTTTAATCCAATTCAAAAGCCTGATATGTATGTATTATAATCTTACATTTTGAAAAGTTTAGGGTATTAATTATTTTTTATTTAATAATTTTTAATGATATGTAGAAAATGTGTTTACTAATTCGTGAATATGTTAAAATAATATAACTAATTAAGTAAACATGCAAGTAGTGCTGACATTAGTTAATTCATTTTGTTTTATAATATGTTTTTTATAAATACATTATTATAAACAGGAATTTATTCATAATTACTAGAATTTGCCGCGCATAGAAAAAACAGGTTGTGTTACCTTTTAACAGCAGTATTGAAAGAGAACCTCCACGACATTAGCATATATGTGATAAAACCCCAGCTACCGCATCATAACTATTTAAAAATTCTAATAACAAAAATAAAATGATACCTTTTATAAATTTGTGAGTGACAAAATGGAACTCAGCGACCTTGCATTAATCGAAAATTATATTGTTTTTTTAAATCGATCTATAGGAAGTAATAGAAACCGAAAAATCAATACTTAATTACTTAATTTTTTAAATTATATTTATTAATCGTACGGGAGAACGGAGGAGGCTCCGGACATTTGCTACTATCATATATGTACTCCTTCCATACTACTTTTAACCATCTGCAATAATTGTCACGAATAAAATTAAAACAAACCAAGTTAGAAAAATTCCGTTTTACATTTTAGAAAAATGTGCTTTCAGTAAAGATTATAGATATATTTTTTTAATAAATATACATTTGTTTATTACAAAATATCTCGTATGCATTCTTGTTATATCATTTCTGTTTGATTGACACCAGTCAACTTAAACATCACTATAATGAAATGAATATTATATTGATTAAGTATATTGTTTGGTATAGTTTATAATATTATAACTATTTTATATTAATAAAGTCATTGATACTTAATTATGTTCGCTTCATAAACAAAATGAAGCTATCATTACATTTCGTTAGGAACATGTATAATAAGCACAACAAACATATGTAATTTCAATCATATATTTATAAGTTGAAGTATAGTCAAGACAAGTTTTAATTCAACTCCGTAATCTTTTTATATTTGGTCATAGCATTTTGTTATTAAGTTTTATACTAATATCGTCAAATATCTCAATTTTTGAGTTACATTTGTGTTTGTACTTTTTCATGCAGTAAACTTCCTAACAATTTAATTTGTATTTTTCACCTATTTATAACTCTCTATATTAAAGCCTGACGTTTAATAAATCTCTAAGAGTGTCAACATTGTCACCTACGAGTCTAAGAATTTGCGGAAATTATTGTTATTTCACTTGACAGCTCTCAACAATAAAAGGTAGCCATATACACCGTTACCCTTCCCACAAAGTACTGTTGTTGCTTACTAAATTGTCATATTAATCGACCGATTCTCTCTGCTCGGCTGTCGGTCTCTCTAATCACACAATTCCTTTAACCCAAAATGTAACTACGGTAAATGTTGAGGCCTATTTGGTCAAAATATTCCAATTTATTATTTATTAGCTCGTCGAATTTACTAATGGACTAACACCTTTCCCCCTCCAGTTGTTTGATATGTTGATCTTCCACTGCATGTTCACCCCCACCCTATAGCTTCCCTAGAGCAACCCTTTTCCCGCTCTACAGGCGGAGTTTGTTGTGTTGAGAAGGAACTATCCCTCCCTGCTTTAATGCACAGACGAGGGATTAGCCTATTCTACTTTTTTTGTTGTCAGAAAAGTATAGTTGTCATGACAATTGCTCTGTGTGACGTAGTCAGCTATTCGTGCCTGTTGTCTTTCTGAAGTATTTTGGGGCTATTTTATTTATCTCAGTGGCATTTTTTGGTTTTTTTGCCCCCGACTCATTGGTATAAAGTGAATAAAATTGATATAATATACGAATTGATGATGAATAATATACTCATAATATAATCGATCTGCTTTTCAATATTAGTATGATGTCGCTTACAAAACTATTTGTACTCCTCGGTGTTCAATGCAATGAAAATGTTTCCACTAAAAAACATGTTGATAATGTTGAACAGTGCCTTACAGCATTGTTTTGTTAATCCCCAATATCCTCACCTTGCTAAAAGCCATTCAACTGTATTTTAATTACATTGTTGTTAATTCTCAGAATCGGCGGACTGCATAATCTTTATGCATAATGTTTATGACATTTCAATAAAGCCAGTAAAGCTATGCAGATCTAAATTTAGAAAGGGATACCTGTTGACAGTAATTTATTTTAATCTTTATTTATTTTCCCTTAGTCTATTGTATGTCGGTCGAGTAATATTATACTGCGCCTCGGCTAAGATTATAGTAAACGTTATAGAGCGTGCTATAGATTTTTCAGATTCCACTTTTTTAATATCATCAAATTAACTGTGTTTAAAAATGTTGAGCAATGACGGCGTGTTTCGTATATTACAGCCCGATATCATTTTTAAAGGTCAGAATTATATCCCGGCAAATGCAGCATACGTTGTCATAAATAGCTATTTGTTTTTGATCATAATGATTTTACTTATTTGAAGATATTTGTAATATATTGTTTTGATAATATATATATTATATTACTGCATTATTGAAACATTATAATTATCAGCATTATAATTATCAGCAGATAATAGAAACCTTCATCATTATAGAGTTAAACCATTTTTATTAAACGAATCTGAATTATTATTATTTTAACTACTAATGCCAAAGCCGATTATAGTTTAATTAATTAAGACGCTAACTACAATCGGAATACGTCATTTGAAGGGAGGGGTAACATAATAGGGTGGTTCATAATATGTTTTCATGGCATCCCGATTGAATTTTGACTAAAATTTTGTGGTGGAATCATCTTTTGGATACCTGATAATATATATGAATGTATTAATCGGTGTTCAACTCATAGGATTGTAGTTACCCTATTATGTAATATAATGCTAAATATAGCGCGGATGGTGACCAACATTTTATCTATACGGATTCGATTGTGGTTTTTATTGTCACTTTTTATACATTTGTTGTTCTTGTGTAATAACAAATGGCTGTTGCTATTATATATCATATTTAAATCTGGAATATATACATACACTAAAATTGATTGCACTGTTGATTTATCGCAGTTAATGATGTCAAATAATTATGACAAATTACTATGTAATTATATAATGTCTTGTTTAATGTAGATCTGCATAATAAAATTATATTATAAGATGTTGTATGAGTTCAATAATTTAAACTTGTATTCAATGCGTCTACACCTTATTTTAATATGTTAAACTTTTGAAAGTGTATGACAGTCATGTAATTGTGAGACTTATTATTTAAATTTAGTATTTTTGTATTTCTTCGTTTATCCTTCTTCGTTTTTTTAACGTTTACTTTTTGTAAATTTTGTACCTTAATTTGCAGTATGTTTCTTCAGTGTATAATATTCATTTATAGTTTACGTAAACATAATAAATTTAGTAAATGAGATCATCTGTATCAGGTAAAAATATTACTTTTTAAATTATTTATTTAAAACATCCAAGCTTTCGGCTCTGTGATCCTTATCACAGGGTTCGTACAGGATTGGGAATTCAAGAAAAAGTCGGGAATTTCCGTTATTGTTTTCCCGGCCTTAAAAAGGTGTGGAAAATAGACGTTTTGGTTGAAAGGTTGGGAAAAAATCGGGAATTTGAGACCAACCTACACGTACCATTATTTAGATACACTCAGTAACTTAAATGTGTGCACACACAGGCGAAACATACGTAAAACATTGCTATCCAAATCGAATGCCCTGCGAACAAGAGTGAATGAAAAGTTGGATAAATTGACCAAAAGATGAAGGATTTTACTGTATAATTTTGTTTTTCTTGTGTATGAACATTCATTTGAAAGTGTTTGATGTATATATAACACATTACAGTTCTAACATACATTACTATTTGTTTATCTATATGCACTTCGGCATATAACTATTTTGACTAGTTATTCTGTTACTATATTACAATAGTAACAATGTGATTTTAAAACATACCTAGATAGATTAACTGTAATATTTGTATATTATCATAACATGTACAATTTCACTTTTTGTATAACTGATGTTAGCAACTTGCTGTTAAAGTGAAATATTATTTATGTGCTCTATTTCAATTTTTGATATGATCATTCACGATAATAACATTGATTAATTATCTATTTTGACTATTTTTAATAACACACTGCTATATAAAATGAAGTTCTGGAATTTCATTTAGGAAAAACTGTACAAACCTTTATATCAAGATAACATTATTAAGTGCCACAACAAATACTATTATTGGCGAAGTTCACTTCTCATAGGAGCTGCCAACAACAGATTAACTTATAAACAAGACAGGAACAACTGTAGAACATAATATGATCTGGGGCTGTAGTTACCTTCCATGAGTATTTTACATCCTCACCCCTCAAAATGTTTTTTAATTACTGGTACTTATTGTACCACTAGATTTTTTCTTCGATAATGCCTACAAAGTCGAAAATTCTGAGATTTTAAAATTATTATTTTTACTATGAAAGTATTTTACTGGAGAGGCATCTTATTTCGTATATTACCGTGAAATCAATGTTCCAGAAAACAGTTCTATTTAAATAATTTTTCTTAAACTACCGATTAAACTATCTTCATTCTTTCTAATAAGTTTCAACAGTAGAACTTCTTTTACTTATTACTCTATAATAATATTTAATGTTGATATCATTGTTTTCTGTCTTTAATAAACACAATATATTCATTGATATTATGTAATATTTACAGTAAAATAGATTAATATAAAATAAATACGGAACACTATTATTATCATATTACTTAAAACGCGTCACCCTTCGCATTACTACATTGATTACTATACATGAAAACAATATTGATTGATTGCAATATTGTCTACTATATGAAAACAATATTTATTATTGATTAATTGCAATATTGATTACTATACGAAAACAACACTGATTACTATATAAAAACAATACTAATTATTGATTAATTGCAATATTGATTACTATATGAAAACAACCTTAATTATTGATTGATTGCAATATTGATTATGAAAACATTATTTATTATTGATAGATTGCAATATTGATTACTATATGAAAACAATATTTATTATTGATTAATTGCAATATTGAGTACTATATGAAAACAATATTAATTATTGATTAATTGCAATATTGATTACAATATGAAAACAATATTAATTTTTGATTAATTGCAATATTGATTACAATATTAAAACAATATTAATTATTGATTGATTGCAATATATATATTAAAATATGAAAACAATATTGATTATTGATTGAATGAAATATTGATTACTATATGTAAATAATATTAATTATTGATTGATTACAATATTTGATTAAATGCAATATTTATTATTGATTGAATGCAATATTGATTACTATACGAAAACAATATTAATTATTGATTGACTACAATATATAGATTGCAATATTGATTAAATGCAATATTGACTACTATTTGTAGAAAATATTGATTAATTGCAACATTGATTATTGTTTGATTGATTATTGATTGATTGCAATATTGATTACTATATGAAAACAATAACTGTAATATAGGTCGTACTATGCTTCTAATTTCCAGAACCTAAAATCTAGTCTGTCGGAAAAAAATTTATATTTAACCTTACTTCGTTACTATGTTTTGTGTATTTATTATTAATTTGAATTCTATACTTTTACACTTCGCAGTTATCAGTATAAAATTATTATTAGACTTCAAATTAAAGCAATACGCTAATAATTAGATAGTATCTGTGGCATTTTTATCCATTTAGAACTATTAATAAATATCAATACGCGGGATGGCTTAGGAACACATAGAGGAGGAGTGCTGCTGCAATACAGAATCTCGTTGTAGGTCTACAATATCATTTTGTTCCTGTGAGGCGGTGGATATGCACACATTTATTGGATCACAAGACATTGCATAATTTTATTTCTTCAGAGTTTGCACAATTCACATTCATGATTCTTTTAACCGAAATATAATTATTCAAATCAGATTATTATATAACTATTCATTCAAATTATCATAAAATTGCCCCCAAAAAGTTATGGCACCTCCTCAAGTAGACACAGGTTGAATCACCCCCCCACCCCCCCATGCTTATTTTAACCCAGTAACACACCGGCTATATCTGCCCTCTCCCCCACTTCACCCCAGCTACGGTGACATGGTCCCCGACACCATCGTCGGGAAGGTGGTGGGCGGGGTGTGCTCTCTCTCCGGAGTGCTCGTCATCGCCCTCCCGGTCCCGGTCATCGTGTCCAACTTCTCCCGGATCTACCACACAAGCCAGCGTTCGGACAAACGCAAGGCACAGAAGGCAAGTCTCCTCCAGTGTGTCCCCTCTATGTATGTGTGTGCTGTTGTATTTATTGCGGCCGATATAGGGGGGGTCACTGGAAGATAACATATGAGAAATAGCCGCTAATACATTAACAGTGTCAAGGTAGGTCTCCAAAACATCCAGATTAAGGATTGAAATGCGGTGTATATTCGGTGTATACTTCTGTTGGTAGACGACAACTCTCTATAATTGACTTGCCATCTTAACCTTATTTTTTATAGTTGTCACAAGGTAACCATTTTTACCCGCCTTAGCTATAATGTATCTGACATTAGGTATGTATAGGTACCTAATGAGTATGAGAATTAAATGGCTCATGACCCTTGCCTGAATATTATTATTTATCAAGGGAGTTTAACCAGCTAATGGCGGTGAAAAACATTAACGAGTAGTTTCCACTTTTTTTATGCTTCATCTATTTTGTTACAGTGTACACTATTCAGATTTTGTTAATGGAAACTGTTAGTGCAGTGCTCTAAATACAGACAGTACGTATTTTCTGTTTTTCCTAATTTTATTTTAGCTAGAAGAGGTCCATTTTTTAATCGTATGATCCAAGATGGGGTGCTAGTCATTTGTTGGCAGTAATAATTGTTCATAACTGGGATGTACAACCTCTTATAATCCAGGCAAATGCACTTCCAATTACCCAACCATTCGAGTGATCGATTTGACCGCAAAATCACAGTAGATTGAGAAGTTTCAGTCAGAACTATCTCCCGCTGTTGCTTATAATTACACAGAGCTCTCTTTTTTAGTATTAGCCTTCGTGGTGTAGTACACTTTTCGTGTACGCTTTTCTGTAAACATATATATATATATATAGGTATATAGCTCAGTTGGTCGAATGGTTGAATGGTGACGTTGTCTGTTTAGTTTTAGTATTTACATGTAACTCTAACTGGTGTATTGAAAAAAAGCAACGCAATGGATACTGAATTGCCGTCATTTCAATTACCATCCGGGAAGAGAACACGAATTTATGTTTGAGCTGGCCTGAATGTGATGGATAAATTATTTTTTTTATTAACGACTGTATTACCGAATTTTGGAGTAAATATGAAAAGGATGGTTGTCTGAAAGGGCGGTTATTTTGTTAAGAACGTGGCAACTGAATCTGTTTATTTTTATATTTATTCTTTTAACACAATATTATTAGATGTTGTACTTTCAACTTCGTTTTCGGTAATCGTGCAGTTTCTGCAATTTATACTTTTTAACAAATTATAGTTTTTAGCTAAATCGATTTAGAACTCAACCGTCACAAGTTAACGACCTTCGAATGCAGTCTTCAAATTGTATTATATTGAAATCACTGTCGCTATATAAATACACATTAAATATAGATCTTGCGTCAAACATTATATATTTAAACTAGTTTACTTTCTTTAACGTGTTCATATTAATCAGGTCACGTTTTGAAATATTGCTTTTATCGAATTGATCAGTTATCAAAGAGTGAATTCGGTGTTGTGAAAACTTGGACACTTCTTCTCATATTTAATATAATCTAAACAATTTAATTTAGTTTTATTTGTATTTAGTATTTTTCAATGGTTTATTCACCATTTTGGTAAAGAAAAAAGTTATTTATTTTCTCGATAGCCGTAAATGTTTAAATTCGATGAACATTTTTCACCCCATATACCATATACATAGGATTTTTCACAATAAACGTCAAAATTCATAAAACCTATCGAAAAGGTTTTATTACATTATAGTTAAATAGTTCTTTTATTATATGATTACATATTCGTATCATAGATTTATGCGTTTATACTAATATTTTTATACACTATAAAAATAGTTGGGTTTGCAGGTAAATTTCTTTAAATATTGATTATCTTCCCGCTAAAAATGAAATCCATTTGATTTATATGAGACATATTGTTGACTGGTTATCTAGCTGTATAGTTATATTTTTAATTTATGGTCACTAAGTCCTAAATGTCATATAATATTTCTACTGATGGGTGACGACCAAACCTACCCAAGGAGGGAAGGAGAGAAATTTGAAAAAAGAGACGGGAGGGGGCTTCAAGTTGAAACTCCCTCCCCACTGAAAAATACTGCCGGGTAGTCTTTTTATATATCTTATAATTAACGAACAATTTTAGGTATGTACACCATTATTATTCTGGAGTTATTTTATTATTTTCTTTTCACATTAGTAGATTACTTTAGGTTGTTAATAATATCATTGTTTCGTTGATAGTGCCAGACTACAGTTCAATTGTTTATAACACGACATTCTTTATCTTCCTTGTGTGTAATAAATAGTAATTCTGTGTTAAGTATTATTATAATCAAATATTTAATATTATAATGTTAAAGAAATAGTTTATAAAAATCAATACAATAATATTCTTTGTAAACTTTATGCATATTGTATAACATTAGTAATATGTTATAACCATGGATATAGAAGCCAGAGGAAAAGAGCGAGACACTGGAAAGAGGCCAATACTTTTTTCTTAACTATAATTTCTTTTAATGGAAATATATTATAAATAATATCAACATCATCACATCTTAACAAAAATGCAATCAACGGAGATGTGAATGCTTTATAGAGCTTTTAATTGAGGCAGCTAAGAAAAAAAAATTGCAAATTACTTAATTACCGCTCTTGCCATTAACATTTATTAATTCTGTACTTCCCTTATGCCTTAATAAATCAATATGTTTCTATCGTGATTTAAATGTAGAGACAGACAGATAACTAAATTTACTGTAGTTTCTCTAAAGCGGAAATTAATTCTTAGCTCATATAAATGTCATTTTTAAGGAATTCAACTGAATGCCACACCTTCATTAGGCATATAGATGCTCCCAGTTAATAAAGATTGTCATTCTGGACAAACGTATTGTATATTCTGGGTTATTATTCTTACTATAGGAGGTGATCTTTGTGGTTTTATTTCTGGTGAATGCTAAATTTTAATTGTTAAAATAGCGGTATTGTTACTAGATATAAAACGTCTATTTGAACTATATTGTTTACTTTTTTGCACATAAGTTTAAAAAGGTTCATGTGGCAGTTTCATTATATGGGAGGGAACACCATTTTTTTTATTTAAAAGACTAGAGGCAACATAATTCAGGAATGTTTGCCTTTTATCTGTTTATATCAATCTATTATCAACTATTATACGCAGGGGCAAACATGCTGTATTTATATTATGTCAATGAATATAGGCTATGTTACATAAAATGTTGTTTGGCTTTTATTGCCCGAACAACTTTTTAATCGACATGGTTTGTCACGGAAAGTTCTGCAATTAAACGGAATATTCAGTCATGATAAATTGAGTCACTCGAGAGTTGCGGGTTGCCTGGCCTCCGGAATTGGAAATAAAATCGGTCGGAAGTTGTCATAACTATCATCAATTTATAATTACTTATATTAGATATTAACTTTTTACTTGACTCTTTCTCTCTTGCTGTGCCATGGTCTCTGTGTTTTACTCTAGCTGTGCAGGTTTGGCAGATATGGTTGTTGCCCATAGTGTGTATGCTAAGCATCATCATTATATACTATTGCAATTGTTTAGTGCTATTTGCCTTCAGACACTATGGAAGGATATTATTAATTTGGTGAATTCCGTGATAATTGCATTATTTTATTTATCTCCCAAAATGATAGCTGCATTTTTCTGGCATTATTAAAGGCATTATTAATAATAATCTAACTTATCAAAATAAATAGCCAATAAAATTATCTGCTTAATAGGTTATTTCGTTTACTTTTGACAATCATAATCAATCTGCTATAGTCTATTTCTGTATATTTTAAATAAATTGTTCCTTTTGATAGTTATTTCTAATGAAACAATTTATTTTACTCACAAAGCAAAAGTATCGTTGAATTTGTTTCTTATAATAATTAGATAGGCTATGTTTAATACTTCTTTAATAATAAGTAATTTATTACATGTAATACTAACTTACCTTAAAAATGATACTTTTAGTAGTCTAATATAAGTGAGTTATAATCGTAGCGGGTATTTTAAGTCTATATCAGATGAACCACTCAATACAATATTATTTATTTAACCTTCATATTAATCTGTTTTTAGTTTGCGGAAAGTACTGACAGTTGGTTATACTAACATAAATGGACGGCAGCTGTTATCAGTTTGGTACAATATTAATTTGTTTTCATTCCTCCTTCTGTTTTTTAATTGAGGAAAACTCTCCAACAATCGAATCTTTCTTTCAGTTTCCCCTTCCTTGTAGTCAGTCAGATCAATCATCACTAGAAACTCAGTCTGCTTCGTCATCAGTGAAACAGGAGTTGTAGGGCTAATTTTAACCAGCGCCTGTTTTTTTTATTATTTGCATCAAACAGATATTGTCCTTCGATTCAGGAATCCATTGATACGCTGCTTGTATGTCTGTATGTCATTTTCTATGTTTATATTGCGGATACAAATTAAAGGAGCGAATAGAGGATTCCTTTTGCCCAGTTTTATTCTCTTAATATCCCTGTCTATGATAATCAGTCAAAAATAAATTCCACAGTGTGATTCCTCTAAGTATGCTCGTCTATTGGCTTGTCCGCCGCGTCAAACGCTCGGAGTGCCTTTATCCTGAGTTTGACGGACGTTAGTTGCTCTGCTCTGCTCTGTCATTCTCGGTCTAGCTGGTGTACTTCTTGTTTTTTCTGTAGCGCTGTAGGGTCGGACTTGTAGCTTAAGAATAGGCTCTTATACGATAGATATTGAGGTATTGGCGATGGATTGGGCCCTGTGGCCCTGATGACTCCACAGAAGGCGTTGACGTTTGGCATTGTTTGCTATTGTTTGTCTTAAAGACTTACTTATTAAAAAATATTGATGTCACACTATGACCCGCTAAGCTTGACTATACACATTTTCGACTCCAAATTTATGTATAGCTTATTGACATATCATTTATATTTCTTATTTGTTATACTGATATTTACTTATCCTATTAAAACTTGCAAATCCGAGAGACAAACATCCATATTTTGTTATATTAATATAATCAATATCTACATGCTTTCAAATACACGAATATAATCTAATCAATGGTAACTACCAACAGATTAAAATATATTTCTAACCCATACAATACACATGTGTGTTATCAAGTTTGTTTGTAACGTTTCGATCTCAGAAACCAGAGATTCCTGAAACACCATTTTAATAGTTCATTTTAAAGTTGGAAATTAGTCACCTGAAAAATGATTTGCGTAATAAATATGTTCAAATGGTTCACACCGCAAGACTGAAAACATGTTATGCTTTTTTATCTGATTTACAGTTAGTTACATTAATGTTTAATTAAATTATTTAATTAATGACTAATTAAAGGAATATATTTTTCCCAATTATATTATTTCTTTTTTGATATGTTTTGAATAATCAATATTTCAATATAGTAACTTCAATTTTTGCTTTTGTTTTTTCAAATTAGTTCCGTATTAATGTAATATTGTATAGCCGGTCCTAGTTGCCTCAATGTGGTATAAACAGTTTGATTTTCATTTTTCTGATTATCAAACATTACCTACTTCGTTTTAAATGAGACATTCTCGGTTATAGGGTCGATGCTAAAATAGGGTCGATGTTGTATATTGGCCGGCGACACACACTTGTGTATGTTTGGGAGTGTTGATGCTACTAAGGCAAGTATGCTTTTGTCGTCGGCATGTTATCGTCTGATATGTCTGGCACTCAGCTGCATTTCTCAACACACCACGTTTTACTTTTAAAGTACATGTGGCAGTCGAAATAAACAACGATTTTACCGAATCAACTTTTTTCAACGAAATCTCAAAAATATGTTTGTATCTTTAATGTATAAATCAAATCTATTTACATAAAAACGTTGTTAAACTTTCTCGGGATAGTCTACAAATGGGTATTATTAGTTTTAGCAGGTGCGCTAGTCTTATAAATATGTAGTTTGTATGGTTTGTAGTATAATGTGTGGTCTTTTTGGTACTTTCGCCTCTTGTCATGTTTAAGTATACGTGTTATAAATATTATTTAAGTAATTATGTGTGTGTGTATTTTAATAATTGTATTAATAATCCTATTTTAAATTACCGTGTCTTGTTTCCGTAATTTTGTGTAACAATTATTGTTGTATTTTGACGTAAAAATATATATATATATTTCAGTAATGAAATTGTGAATCAATAATTGATCTGTATAGTGCGGATATACTATCTAATATAATAAATCAATAAAAACGCAATTTATTCCGACCGTTTTCGCCTTTCGCTTTTTTAAGGAATTTTATATTACAATAACTTAGTGAAACATGTTTTGAATTAATATATACACATATAAATTACACAATTTAAATAAAATAAATTTATAAGAATAAAATATTATGAACTGAAAATACAAAAGAACTAATCAATCTAAATCAGTAGAGTTAATGGTGTATAAAATAATGTAGGAATGTATTAAATATAATTTTGTTGCTGCCCTGTCATCCAGACATTCAACCGTAGTGTCATTGTAATGAATCCAAGAATTGATATTACATATTAAAGTAGTATATTGTCCACTGTTAATTGATTCTCCGTGGTGTAGAATAATGGCGCTTAATGTGTAACTGTAAGTATTTAAAAACAATTCTTGGATCCATTACAATGACACTACGGTTGATTGTCTGGATGACAGGGCAGCAACTAAATTATATTTAATAAATTCCTACATTATTTTATACACCATTAACTCTACTGATTTGGATTGATCTTTTGTATTTTCAGTTCATAATATTTTATTCTTATTTTGTAATTTAAATGTTTTCAATTTAAATGTTTGTATATTAATTTAAAATATGTTTCATTTAGTTATTTTAATATAAAATATAATTAATTGAAAAAGCGAAAAGCGAAACCGTTCGAAAAAATGCGTTTTTATTTATTTATTATGTTATGGTTATATATTAGCATCAACTTGATCACGCCTTTGTGTTGTTTTTTTATAGCTGATATACTATCGCTCGATTAGACAGACTGCTTTACCTGACCAGCGAAGCTTCAGTCGAAGAACCAAACTTATTACTGAACTACTGAGTCGTTCGGGTAAATGTAGTATTTCAGTACAGTATAACAGTCGCGCGAGTTGTTACATTTAGTGAGAAAATATGCTATGCATCTACACGATCACCAAATCAGCCTGATGGCTTCTGTGAAAATTTCGTATATTATGATGACTTTCGATCAATTGATTGTCATACATACTTCATGTTATGCTGTTAAACTAATTAGTTCTCCTGAACAAGTGTGAAATGGTCGCTCACTGTGAATACATTGTCCACAATCGATGGCTCACCAGCACATTTTATTTGTCGAGAATTCTGAAATAATAAGTTGTCCAACAAGTTTTATCTAATTTAGAGAGTAAATTGTTTAGGTGTTTTTTATCAATACATTAATTATGTTGTCGTGGGTTATGAACTAATTATTGTCAACTTTCCTAGTTGATTAAATGTATATTTAACTAATATATGGTATATTTGTCGATTTAATTAGCGTTCATCTGAATTCATAAATCAGTTAAATTGCAATGTATATTTAGTCTATTTCATTCACATTTTATATCAATAGAAAAATGCATAATTTAATTTTCTATTCAGTAACACTATTTGGTAGTGCAAAAACATACAATATATTATTCGATATCGCAGGATCAGAATTACTTACGACAGATCAGCAAATCTAATGAACACAATATTTTAAATACAACATTGGGACATCTAAGCAGGAAATGACCTTCCGAATAAATCATTGATTTTCCGGCTTTCTGAATTCCATCATTATTAAAGTTGCAGTTGATCCTATCCATTTTGAGAGCACAAATGTAAATTAAAGTCTAAGTATAATCGGGAAAGGCAAGTGACCCAATGGGTAATTAGTATTGCTATATGTTTAAAACAAGGCCTCCACAATACTTGCCCCATCGCACGCACAATGCGGCATCGCTATGGGCAACCCATTTTTTTTCCTGTCTAGTATAGCTGCTCTTTTCCTGCTGGTTCTATCTAAACAAGCAGGCAATAAATGTTGCTTAGATATCTATAAGGGCTCTGCCTTCCTTTACTTTTCCTGTTTTCCATCTAACACTAAACAATCACATTTTATTCCATTCCTTAAACATCAACTCAAATCAAAGCAACATTAAAAATCAAAAAGAACCAACCAAAAATGTCAAAGATACTGCTTAATTATAAACTAAATTTTATAAAATAATCAAGATGATTTATTGGAATGACAGCATTCAGGACCGAACTCTAGAAAAATCAAACAAAGGGAATGTGTTATCATCAAACCACAAATATTATTTTAATTGTTTAAAATCTTAAAATTGTTTGTATGTCCAGAGGGGCATATGATCTGGCCTAGTTCATAGGGGCATATGATCTGACCTAATAATAAGATAACAAATCAAACCTGAGCATTTTAAAAATACAACCTACCAAATCCAAAAAGCTGAAACATCTCTAAGAACAAACCAGTTCATAAATAAGAACACGTGTAATCAATGAAATTTATTATTTGAAAATATTAAGAGGTGTTTAAATAATTATGCGGGATCATAATGACCTCATTCAACCATCATCATGACCACATTCAACCATCATGACCACATTCAACCATCATCATGACCACATTCAACCATCATCATGACCACATTCAACCATCATCATGACCACATTCAACCATCATGACCACATTCAACCATCATCATGACCACATTCAACCATCAT